>JAVQJF010114415.1:0-34950 GCA_036023855.1 Gadopsis marmoratus
GCGCGCGTGTGTGTGTGTGTGTGTGTGTGGGGGGGGGGCCTGTGACCTGCTGTCTGTGCATATTATGTTTGATTATCCCATTTCATGAGGACCGTTCCATTCAGCGGCTCTCAACACTCACTAAAATGAAAAAATAAAAAATACAAATAAAATAATTCACTCCTCCAATCACTTAAAATAAGCATCTGTGCCAAAGCTGAGAGCGATAGTAGCTGACAGCCTTTCCCGAAAGTGTAATCATAAAAAAAGATCTGTTTTCATGAGCAGCTTTTCCTCACTCTGCTGGAGCAGAATGTGCTCAATTTTCTCATGGCTCCAGCAGCGGGGACTTGGGCTGATCATAAAGGTAGGAAGACTTTCCACTTTAAAAAATATCACTTTGCAATCCGCTCCAACACAGAAGTTTAACAAGGTGGTGGTGAGTGGGAGGTGGAGGGAGAGGTCTGGAGAATAGCAGTTTTTACACTTTGTAAGCAGAACATGAATTATGAAAAACAGACCTTAACTTCCCCTGCAGTGCATAATTAGAAATGGTTGTACATTAAAAAAAAAGAAAGAGAGAGGAGCCCCTCGCAGCATACAGACTTGGTAATTATCTCCGCGATGGTGTGAGGAGTTTGAGGACATGACCGCTGACTAAACACACCGCAAGCGACAACATATCTGCTCGTCTTTTTGTCCGGAACGTTGACCACGTCTCTCCAGGTCTGCCTGCATGTTCGGTAAACACGAAAATGAAGCGCGTGCGTATGTTTGGAGTCCTCACTCCAGGAAATCAATCAGGTCAGAGGAACATATGGATGTCTTGGCCAAGCCTGGCTGAAGCTGCATCTCTGTGCGCTATAAGGACAAAACATAGTTCAGGCTATAAATTCTCAGTGTTGGGGGGAGGGAGGGAAACCACACATTTGGCTGCCTGTTTCATGTTAATGTGCGATGTGAATTTGATCCAGTAATTACAGGGAAAGGAAGAGCCTTGGCAAGCATCTGAGAGAAATAACACAACAGGCTCATAACTGAAAATTTACTGTGTGTTAATGGATGCTTATGTTTTTATTTTCCCAGAAATTGTTATTCTAAGGACAATAAACTGTGTATCAAGGATTTTCCAGAGCAGATGGGGAGGGTTCAACGGCTTTGCAAAATCAGATGGTTTTTAAAACCAGCTCGATCTAATTTAGTCTCAGAATCAGTTGAATGCTTTTACTGGTTCAAGCAACTGCCTCTCACCTGCCTGTCTGTCAGATTAGTATGAGAGAGCATGGCAGCCATCATTCTAGATTTGACCTTTCACTTTTTATTATTCAAATGGAGAATAAAGACAAAGCAGAAGACTTGAAAAGGATCATACACAGAGTTCTTGCATATTTTATTTGATACTTTTGTGACTATTTTCAAGTGTTTCAGATGTTTCAGTCGGTCTTTATCTACCTACAACGCAGCCATTGATTTCCATGAATTTCTCTATTTAATTAGACTTGGAAAATGTCATAAGGAATAAGACTGGCAATACTTGAATCATATTTTGGTGTCATTAAAATCCCACAACTTAAACACGATTGGATTCAGATCTGAAAATGATTAGTCAATTATTTGAGTAGTTGATTAATAATCATAAAGTCATTTCTCAAGCATAAATGCCATACATTCTCTCGTTCCAGGGTCTTAAATGACAGAATTTGATCATTGTCTTTGTCCTATATATGACAGTAAAAAGAATATATTTAGGCTTTGCTGGTGGGATAGAACAAGACATTAATAAGTCACACTCGGATTTGGGGAATTATAAAGGACATTTTTCACTTTTTTCTGACATTTAACAGAAAGAAAGTAAGAAAAATAAATTAAGAACATAATCAACAGAATAATTGTCAATGAAAAAATGTGTCAGTTGTAGCATTAAATTGACCTCCTACTTAAGTGATGCCTGTGTATATATGTTTTTCCTCCCTGCCATAGAGCTTCATTGTTGTCCAAAATATTAAAAACACATCAATGAGCCACACATGTTCCTTCATTATCATGAACATGCACACTGTAGTTTATTTTTATTCAACCCCACACACCCTGTCCTGCTGTCTGAAATACTCATTAGAGCACCAAATGTGGATTAATCCGCTGCTGAAAATAGTCCCCAACAAATGCACTATTTCCTCCTCTTTGAGTTGAGTTTCCTAAAAGCTACAGTGAGCAGCTGTTTTAGGAAATTACTGAGACTTTTTAAATTCAAACTATATGTGATTTGATTTTTAAAGACTTACATCTTTAGGAACCAAAGGGCGGACAAACACATGGTAGGTTTTGGTGTTTTCATGGGATTTTTTTGACAATTAAAGAAAAAATGCATTCATCACTGTTAACTGCTTGAGTGAGTGGCTTGGGTTACATTTGCACAAGTTACATTATTACAAAAACCTGCCCCATCATTGTGCTTTTCCATTCAAATGCACTCAATCATATTACCATGTATCAGTGGTTTAAATGTGACTCATTTAAAAACAACTTGATCTTCATTGTAATACAACTGAAGTGAGTCTCAAACTGATTTTCATACCTTTGGGAAATGAAGTTAAATTAATGGAAAAACTGGCTTTTCATAAAGTTGGACCAAACATAAAAATGATACATTATGATAAACTTTTGAAATGATCTGCAGTCACGTAAATATGTAATTTATGCAAAAACACTAATATGGCGCTCTGAAGCTGCTTTGTTAAAAAAAAAACATCAAAATCAAAACATCCAAAAGTGTTTAGGACTAATGAGCCAATAGTTAATAATCAAATTACTACACTTGTATTATACGCCGTCACTACATTACTATGAGTTAAGGTTGCATAAACTGACCCTCCTAACTACCTGTCTTATCTCCCTTAACACTCCCGTCTGTGGGATCAGATTCATTCACTGTGGAACTGGAGCCACATTCACATTTGCATTTCAGGCATTTAGCTGGCACGCTTCTGCAGAGTTGATGCACAACCACTTACAGCTATTTACAGAATAGCAGAAGAGGCTTAAATTCCTGGATCACCAAGATTACAAGCAACCAACAGTAAGTAGAGCAAAGGTCAACGTCTCTCACACACAGTCACACACACATACAGCTCTCCAGCCTGTGCCGCTTCACGGCCTGCTCGCCCAGCCCAGCTTTCCCAGAGGAGCGGGTGCCAGGCAGGCTCAGTGCCGAGGGCTTTTAGGTCTCATGTTAGGTGTCTGAGCCAGAGTCTACAAAGGATGCCAAATACGTTGGCCAGATGTACCCACACACTCGTATAAAGTGGTGTGATGAAGGCTTTAATAGAGAGAGGCCAGTCTTAACAACGCATGACAGGCAATATAGAAACACAGGGACCTGTAAAGTTTAATATGCAGGAACGGTGCCAAATTTCAGGAAAAGAGAAGCCCACAAAATACTCTGAATGTTCTTCTTCGAGCTGGGTGGGGGTTGGGGAGGGGGGGTTGGATCCAAACGCTGCAGACGTGCCTGAAAGATGTCATCAATCAAAATCAGCCGTCCAATTATTATTTATCATTTATATGAAGTACAGATCAAGCAGTTCACTAGTTAGCTGTGTCATGATTGACTTTCTAAAATAAGAGCGTGAGTTTTGTGCTGCTCTCGGCTTTCACTCTTTGGACATGGTGTTGAGACGGATGCGATCAGCTCAAAACTAAAGCTCCGTCCATGCGTGGCGTGGGAAGAAGCAACAAACGGAGAGCTCTTTCTTCTGGGCTATATGTTTGTTTGGTGAAACTGTCCTTTTTCAGCCAGCTGTCCATCTAACCACTGCCACAAACACATAAAATCAGGATTTTATATGGAATCTTCGTGGTATTAAAATGTTCAAAATAGGATAGAATCTCATCACTAATGAACAGCGAACATTACATTGCAAAATCTAAATTAATCTTGGTCCAACATATTCTAATGGCCATAACTCTTTTTTTTTTTTAATCACAGACTAACTACAGATGCTTTTTTTGCATCTTACTAAGCATTTGCCATTTCATCACATTAACACAGAAATGCTTCTACACCTATTTTAGTTCATTTAGGGACCGTACAACAATAATTGGGAGTGGTGCCAGAAAAGGGGGAAGATGTTTCTTTTCAGCCTTTCCATGCATTGAAGTTAATAGTTGAATAAAAAGAGCACACATAGTAACAGACGTTATGGCTTTTATTTGCACTGTGGTTGATAAGGATGCATTTCTGTCTGTGTATCAGGGCTTTATTATTCCCACCATAATCAACTAGTAACTAACGGAACCATAAAAACATGAAACGTGAGGATATTTATTGTGACTGCAGTCACTAAAAAGAACACGACTTTAAAGAGCATGTCATTTCTTCTCTAACCAACAGCCCTTTACTCCCCCCTTCCCTTTGTACCTCATTATCAAAGAAAGCAGAACTGCAGTGTGTCACTGTGTCATATGAAATGGACCTATAATATAATCCAGGTTCAGCATTACATGTTGCCAACTAATTATTAATGTGGAATGTAACATGATGCCCGTTGCCTTTTACAATCTGATAGTTTTGAACATCATATGATCAGTTCAATAAGGCGCATGTTCGCACCACCAAGCAGTTAGCGGCTTGTTTTTTGTGTGTGTGGCTAGAATATTTAACATTTTGGTTATGTGTGCCATTAGGGTGGAGAGGGTTGTGCATTCTTTTTTTACATATATGATTCAGCCCCCCCTCCCCACAACAATGATCTTGTAGCGTCCCTTGGTTGGAGTTGAAGTTAGAGTGACTTATTTTGGCCATGGTTTTGTTTACTTTCCAGGTCCACTTTCACAGAAGAACAGTACTGTTTGTGCAAAAGGCCTAATGAAGCAGTTCCTGTATGTTCAGCCTGAGTGATGCTTTTCTTTTCAGATCAGATAGGAGTGCTGGACGAGTCATGGTTCCATTTTCATCAGTTTGACGTGAAGTTGTGCGTCTACCGTGGCAGACAGTAGAGTGTCTGATTGATGGACACGGCTACAGCTTTAGTCCTGATTCCTCAGAGGAACCAGATTAAGTTGGGTGTTAGGGGAGGGGTGACAGTGGGGTGGAGAACTTGAATATAATATATAATGAAAATGAGCTGGGTTCTGATTCCTGTTTCATTGGTCATTATGTGGCCATTTAGGCGGGTTTTAGCCCCTCGCCTCTCACCCTGAGGGCCTCTCCATCTCAGGGCTAGCAGCTAATTAGCATGAGGAGACTCGGCTAACGCAGAGACGGCTCTCCCCCAGATCACATTCACTCAATGGCTGAGGATGCATGGAGAGATGAAATTAGAGTGATTAATTAGGCTTTGACACTCCGCCAAAGGTTCTCAATTTAGCGCTGTCACATCAATAAAAAAGGCATCTCCTCAGCCGCACGCCGAGGCGACCTAAAGGAAAAAGACGTGGGGGTATTACCAACAATTAAGACCAATTAGTCGCAGCAACCTTCCATTGGAAAGACATACAGAAACACATGACAGAGCACTTACACAGTTACACCACAGTAGTCTACGAAAGCCATCATATCGCTCTCTAAATTACACTGGATCAAAACAATATGTTACTGTTGTAATTGTGTTATAGTTATTTTTTTGTTCAATAGTCATGGCAACATCTAAAGCTTTAACTACCAAAGCTAAGTCAGAGGTAATAATCGAACGTAGTAACACAAAGAAGGAGTCTGTCCAACGCACAAATTTAACTGTAACGGTCATTAGATGAATCTGCTTATTTTTTCTGACGTGCAACCTTCAATTGTGGTTGTAATTGTCGATTTTCAGAACAAAGTTGGGCTAACCTGGGCATTTGTTGCCAACCAGCCTGATTGTCTGACTGCTTGAGTTTCTTGCCTCGCCAGACTTCTTTTTAGCAATATCCCCATGTTAGCCGATCTCAGTAATTAACTTGGTGAGTACAGTTTTATCAAACGGATAGCAACTATGGCCAAAACTACAAAAAATAAGACCCAAGTTGTAATAAATCAGAATTTTCCTCAAAGTGATACCTTACATTTTTATCTGGATGGTCTATTTTCCTTCCCTGCGAACCAGACGAATCTGTGAGCTGATGTTTTATTTGCTCTGGCAGATACGTCTGGTCCACCTCCCATTCAGACAGATTGACAGCAGACTTATCTAATATGGGGCGGGTTTGATACGATGACTGTAGCCTACAGAAGAGAGCCGTTGAGGCATTTTTGTTAAACGAAACATCCAAGATGGCTGCTGCTGATGGGGAACATTCTGAATCTGCTGTCACGTCAGTACTAAACAAACTGCACAGTACATTTCTCTGCACTTAAAGCTTTTAAGGAAGGCGCGCTTGTTGTACTTCCGACAGGACGTGCTGTTGCTATGACTGGATGTAGGTCTCTCCAATTGCGTCCAGAGGCATTTTGGTCTGCGCCCCCTGTTGATAACGTCCCTTGGTAATCGAAAATGAACTGAGAGGTTCTAGACTAATTCTCATTAGTGAACTGGACTGGAGATGTCAGGCTACTGTTTTCTACGTGCTGCTACTGTTACAGGCTAACACCTGTCACCTTTACATAGTCTCTTTTGTTAGCAATAATTCAGGGTCAATACCTAATGAACAGCACACTATTTGATTTACATTTATAAGACAGCGTGGATATATCATATTTCCACTGGGATTTTGGACATCACACCAATTTGAGGAAAGCTAACTTTACCGTTTACAAAATTCCACCAGACTTATTCCATGGTCCTTTTAGAATTTGCATTGGCAGTGGGATTGGCTATGACTAAAGCTATCTACAGCCAGTGTCTGCAGTCAAACACCCACTTTTTTCATTTGGCGCCTTGATCATATTTACTTAATAGCCTTGCAGCTTAAAACAAAACCTCAACGTTCCACAGATCTCACCCATCCTCACCTTGACAGACAAGGAGGGAGCTCATTTAATCCAATCCAGCCATTACCATGTCTACGGAAAAGGACTGCCTTGAACAACCAGAGAAGAAACACTGCTTCATTATCCTCCCTCCCAGGTGACAAATCCTCCCTGAATGGAGCAGAATGTAAAAGTTTCCCTGGGACACGCCGGGCTCCTGCTCTATTTAGATATACAATGAAGTGCTGTCAGGGCGCCCGCGTGGCAGGTTTGGGGATGTGCACTTACTATGGGGGTGCACGGAGCCGGGCGGGGAGCTGCCGGGCTCTCCCTGCGGGTGCCAGTGTGAGTGCAGCACAGGCAGCTGTCAGGAGAGAGGTGGCATTTCCTGGTCTGACGCTGACAGAGGCTGTCTGCAGGCAGTAGGAGCACAGCTAGACTGACACCCTGTTTATTCGCAGATGACATCCGGGCCGGGGATGGGTGTCACTGGCATTTTGATTCACCTAGCAATGTGAAAACTTCCCTGAAACGCTGTGTGATGAAGTCTTTGTAGCGTACACATAACCAGAATAATTGAGGAGCTCCAGCGTGTGTGGGCCCCATCATCCCCGCTACCCGGCTGTGCGAAGAGCTAGCATGGAACTAACACACACACACATGCAGACGCACACATGAACAGCAGAGGGATAGAAAACGCATTTTCTCACATAGTTCCACCCACACATTCAGTGTAAAATCTGTCCCAGATTTGCTACCCCCCCGCCAAAAAAAAAAACCACAAAGTGGAAACCAAAATTTTCTGTATAAAAGCTGTAGATATCATGAACGTACCACATCCTGGAAATAAAATACCCACTACTCACATGGCCTGTCTAACACCTGTCAGTGTCAGACAAAATTACCATGGCAGCCAATGAGAATGTGCGTTATTTAAGTTTGAACAGATGAATATAGTGCAGGGTAAAACAGTTTTGGTTTTCCTTCCTACTTATCTGCAGAATATAGTTTTTATTTACCTTGCTACCGAGGTAACCTATAGCTTGATCCACCTTCACCTCATTAAATCAGTGTAGGCTTGAAATGACAATTCTGGTATGTTACAAATTTGGTCTCATTTTTGTGTTCTTTATCCAATGAGTTCTATTGATTATGACAGCATTGTATTCATCATATGAACTGCTGAGATCTGGGTACACAATGACATCGCAACAGGACAAAGAAATACAAGCAGTCAGACAGGTTTTACACAAACAAGTGGATCTAAACCACCTTATTTCGAGGTAAAACTGAGCGTGAGCGCACCTAAAATGTTAATAATCCCTCAATTCACAGGAACACTGTGTGCAACCAGCTAGTGGAGGTACAGTAGGATGGAATTGACAACAGACAGTTTGGCTACTAATTTTCACCTTCATTTTCTTTTCTGTCAGATTTCCTTTTGGGTTCCCAGGTCTCAGACATTCCTTTGTTGAGTACGGTGTTATCAATCAGCGTACAATACTGAAAAATGATCTCAAATAAGTCTTTAGACATGTAAGTGAAGACATTGAACAGATGTAACAGGCTGGCTTTTACACATAGGTATGAGTGAAATCTAATGGGAATAAAATATTTCTGCCTGCTTGTAACTGAACTGTCCTTTGTTTGTGTCCTTCATCAGTTATCAGGAATTGCCCCTCAAGCCTACCAGTACCCTGTCAGTGTCAATCATGTAATAATCATGTAATAATAAGTCAGCTGGTCAGAAAAAGCACCTAATCTGGCAACACTGTTACAAATAAACTGGATTCCTCAATTTAAGCATTTTAAGAAGACAAAAACAGTTGTCACAGTTTTCCTGGTAAAAAGTACTTCATTTTATTATTACTTATTTATTATTTAATTGTTTCTAGTACTAATTGAACTTGTTTGCGTCACTCACTGAGGAGAGGTCATGCTTTCCCCACCCTTTAAACGCACAGTACGTCATTTCCCACACTAGGGGTCTCTCAATCAAAAACGGTTGTGTGGGATCATGGGAGTTGTTGTCTTTATTGTTAAACAACCACCGTCGCCGATGACAGTCTCTCTGATGTGACTCAGGCAGAAATCGTGATCAAAGACGAGAAAATGTATTATGGTTTTATTCACATTTAGTCACATCGTGTCATTTCATTCTAATGAAATGGCTGCACGTAACGTTAACTTGCTAACTTACCATTAGATGAGCCGACCACCCATACAGCTAATGTAGCTAACGTGATGTGACATTCAACACGCTCATCATGCTATTTGTTTTGATTGTTTTGACCATGTTTCGCCACATAACGTTAGCTGCACTACCTTACGCACTAAGGCACTACCTTGGAGTAGACCAGCGCCACCCTGTGCTGCCCTGCCCTGCGCTGCGCTGCGAGCCCTGGACAGCCCAGGTCCAATTTAACCACTTGTTATGACATTAACGTACACATTAGCTTGGTGGCTGGCAAGAGCCACTTGTCATAGCAGCACATTTTCAACACTGTTGCAAAATGACATGCAATTAATAAAGTAATTATGCCGTGTGGCAGAAAAAATGGCGCAATACCGTTACTGGGTATAATTTTGTGACACTACATTCCTTCCTTCCACACTACATTCCTTCCTTCCTCACTCTCATCATAATCATCTGGTGTTTCCTGTGTTTCCCCAGACGTTACAGCAACTAGAGGGGTTATGGGATAAAGGGCATATGATGCCAATTGCAGGCGACCAAATAAAACGTAACTACTGAGTTCTCTGAGTTTAAACATTGTTGGAAACATTTGGCGTAACACAAGTACACAACTCAACAAAACATATAACAAAGTTCTAATAGTTTTTTTGACATTTTAATGAAGAAATATCACATACTCTGCCTTTAAATGACCTCTGTACTGTGTGTTTGCACATGCATTCTTGTACTAAATCAACAAACAGTTGAAAAAGGGTTCATGCAAAAAATCTAGATAATCCTGTATTAGTCCTTTTTGCAGGAGTAGTACCACCAGTAGTACTATTACTATCACATTTTTATCATCTGAATACCCTGAGTAACTGAAACACATCTGAAAAATCATTCACATCAAGATGAGGGAAGCTGTCTCACTGCGACACTACTGAAGATGTCAGTAAGTCTATGAAGACATTAGGTGATGAAAAGGTCAAAGGTCATGTTAAAGAGCTGAGCTCCATTCACTGGCTGTTTCATCTGATAAGCATGCAAGTTATCTCCAGTGAAACATGAGAGGTTTATCTTTGCAGTGGCAGAAGCATTATTTTTAGATGAACCGAGTCATCCCCAAACCTGCTGTAATGTCCAAGTCAAACGTTCTAAAGTGATTTATTGTGCTGCACACACACACACACACACACACACACACACAAACACACCTACACACACACTAACACACACATGCATACACTACACCACACTACACCACACCACAGCGTTCCTGGTGATCCAGTTTACTCCCAGGTACTTGAAGGGGCCATCACTTGATTTGTTTAGTGACAGTTTACACTGAACAAGCCTGGGACAACCTTCAACAGTTCCTCAGTTTGGTACACTCTCAAGGGCCACTGGAGGTCCCCAAACCCCACATTGAGAACCATGATAAAGCAACCTGTCAATTTGAAAACTAGCACACTTACCAGGATTTAAAGTCCAAATTGGGCAGGAATTGGATGGCATTAAGATTCATTTGAAACCTCATAAATTCTGGATATTTCACTAGGAATGAATTACAGCTCCAAAAACTCATTTGGAGTTTTGAGGAAACTTTCTGCAGCACCATGGTGACGCTGAGTCTTCTACATGTGTGGGTAACACTTTAGATTACGACCCGCAGCGCACAGCGTAATTCTTCCCAATTTACTGTCATTTGTACTAGTACTAATAGTAACACTAATAGCAGTACTGTACGTAATGATACATACGGTAAGGGGTAAGGGTTCTGTTGCATTTTATAAATCAAGGACATGAAAATCTTTGAGAGTCATTGGACACTATCAAAAATAAAATATGATACAGAAGGCTACAGATTATTTCACAACTTTTAAACTACAGTATACATTTTTCAACATTGTTAACTCCTTATTCTCTAACTTTATATCTCATACATACATGTATGTATTGGCACGTCCTGTCCTGGTACACTATTGGTACAAATTGCAGTAAATTGGGAAGGATTGCACTGTACATTTTTGGCCGTGATCCTTAAGGTGTTACCAAGGTTTCATATGATCGCACAGAAGGGCCTTGAGGTGTTCTCAAACATGTCATCTTTTCTTACCTCATTTCATCCAACACTTCCTGTTCTTTTTCCTCTCATTTGGTCAGGTATTTCAATAAAAGCTATCATCATCTGCTGTATATCATCTGTTTATTGAAACATCCCCACAGGTGAGGCTTAGCTGAGAATACAGGAGCAGTATTACTGTAGTCTCTAGTCTAGTCTCTCCACAAACGTAATCACATCATGCCATCAGCTACATCACATAAACCAGAAATAAACACATTCACCCAATCCACAAGAGCAGGGATTAATGTACTAATGCCATGCAGCATTGTGCCACTGAGGTCTCAAGCAGCAGGAACACAGCCAGAATAAAATTAAAATAAAAATCTCAAGCCATGAGTGGAAATTCCCTCTGTGAAGCCCCAGCCCTCCATAGTCTGTAAAATCTTCTTTACATTTTTCTTTCTTTTTTCCACATTTAAGCATTAAACTATACGTTCTGTACGTTTCTTCTGCCTACATGGTCTAAATGCTGTTTCAAAGCTCAATCTTCTCATTTGCAGGTTTATAATTGTCGTGAAGAAATGTATTACTATTTTTGTAGTTTCAATTTTTTTTTCCAGAAACAGTCAAAGTTAAGATGATCCCTTAGGACCACTTTACTGCAGTATAATTACTCTGGCGTTACGGTGTAATCTTTTGTACTAATATTTTGTACCAGTGCAGTGTGTGTACCAATGCAGGTCCTGGGGGAAAAGACATGAAGCAGATGTCCAGATTCCTGCTCAGGTTTATGGTCATACTGCACCCTGTAATAGTAATAGAATGCGTACAATGTAGTTAAAGTATAAATTCTCTCCAAGTTCTAACTATCAAGATCTATTCTATGAGAATCAAACATAAGTATAACTGAACAGAACAGAAACTACAGAAGTGTATTGCTGACGCCGTGACAAAGCAAGCCCGCTCAGTGCCTCATTACAACCTGTGACATTTTTCCTGGGTTATTACTTATTACTGCCAAATTATTTTGTTTTCGCGAGAGACCTTTCTTGTTATAACAACACATCACTTTATTTCGTTATATCGCAAAACCATCATATCTCGTTAAAACAAGCCTTTCTCTTTACGGCATGACGAGCTGGTATGTTGTTATTACAGGAGCGTTTCTCGTTGTAACTGGACCTGAGCACAGAAAAGATACTGAGAACATGATCCCAGCTCACCCCGATGGTCCAGCGGCCCGACAGCCAGCACTTAGACATCAGAGCCTGTCTTTGGACTACTTCTGCACATTTTGAAGACGACGGAGCGAAAAAGTGAACACATATCAGACAAATCATGTTTAATAAAACGTGACGTGATTCAACTGCATTGAAAAATAAAAAAACGATTTCAAGGAGATCCTATGTGAGATGAAAAGATACCAGAGTGTAAATAATGAAAGGCAGCTTTAGTGTCCAGATTTTCATTCAGTTTGTTTGATCATCCCCCGTCGACTGTTTCATTTTTATACAAATATAGCATAAAAGATGATTTTGTACGTTTGATTCCATGCAGTGTTAAACAGATACACGTTTTAAAATTCATTGTGGTTTTAAAGCTGCACTGTATGCTTCCTTTTTGTTTCTGAAAGACTGTTTTTGTCACTATGTGAGTCCAGCCGATGGACCGCTCCCAGACTGCCGGAATGAAGAATCCCCCAAACGCTGGCATGTGCAGCATCTCAATTAATCCAGCCGGGATTCTCCTCTTTGCTACGATTATAGTAAAATCTTGTAACTGCGACAATCCACTCGACAAAATCAGGACTAAAATAACAATCTGGCATATGTTCCGCCGGATAAGGAGATAAGGGTAAGCATATGCTGTGCACAGAGGATGCAAACAAAACGCAAACTAAGTATGAACAGCTGTGTTTCCTCTCTACATAATACAGAGCCTCAGCATGCACAGAATGCGCAAACACACACATGCAGGAGGAACACGGCTATAAATAAAGTCAGCTCATAGAGCCAAGGTGCAGTGGCATATGATTGGAGGGAACGTGCACATGAGAAAGGTTACAACCAGCCAGTGGCCCATTTGTCTTGTTTGGATACAAACTACTTGATTCCCCAAATGAGTGGTGAGGAATCCCGTGACATCAGCACTTAATCACAGCCTGTTCACCATTATAAATCAGTTGAACTACTGACACCTGAACTTTATTCTGTGCACACTGTAAAGGCCACAGGCGCAGGCTCCACGCTATTAGCAGCAGGCTGATCCATTGTGTGTGCATTCAGGTCAGAAAGCAGGGCACGGGATGCACGCCGCCTGCATCGACTCAGCTTTGTGACTGCGGAAACAATAACATGACGAAGAGAGAAAACACCATAAAGGATGAATGATATCAGCATAGAGGATTTCTTTTTTATCTTTCTGTATAAAAAGGTTGAAAATTGGGAGTAAGTTGTAAAAAGAAGGAAACACGGCTATATCATGTGCAACTGCTGTTGGGTTTACAGTTTGTCATCCATCAACAAAGTACAAGGTTTTTAGTATTTTATTTATAACAACTAATACAAACTGCAAAAACAAAACAGCACCATCACTGTTGCATTAAAAGTAATGTATTAGGTATTTGGACAATGCATATTTAGCGTATATTTCTTTGTTTCGTTTTGCACCATTCAGCAATTAAAATGTTTAACATTGCAAGTCTCTGGAAAGAAAAAAGAAAATACATTCAAATGACTTCCGTGCTCCCAAATCTCTAATTTGTGCTCTCAAATGACATAAACCGTGATCTGGTCTTTCTGTTTAGTGCATTACTAAAGCTACTTAAGGGGCCCTGTGGAGTTTTCTTTCACCAAAACACAACTTCTGTATCCTTGAAATGTAACAAATGTGCTGAATGCATTTCCTCCCTCAGAAAACATTTTCAAAGCCGATTATTTTTAAGAATATCTTTTTTTTTTTACATCCATGTTTTCGTGCCAGCAGCCTTCTTCTGGTCTGCCTTTGTTCATGCATTGCTACGTTTCTTTGTGCACTACCGCAATTTGCTGTCCAACAGTGGAATGGCATGAAACTGACGACAGAATGAAGTGTGCTGCCCACGTACGTGCTCGCACTCGTGCATGTGCAAGATACAAACAGAACGACCCACTCCTGAAAACATTGCTCTATAGCACAACTAGTGGGCCGAACTGGGATAACATTTCAGCCCAGGTCAATCTCCACACATTCACAACAGACCACATATACTGAAATATTTTTTCATATCTCTTCACAGCTGTATTACTACACACAAAAACTGCTTCAAAGAAAATAAAAAATTGTTAAAAGACAGCCAAATATATTCAGTATCAAGAGTTAGTTAACGGCTACAGAAAGAAATACGTAATTAGTGTCAGTAGGATACATTAATTGTTGGTTTTGGTCTCTTAATGGAATTTGCTGACAATAATACAAGCAAAAATATACAGTGTTGCCAAGCTTACCCTTGTGTGTACATGAGTTAAAAAATGTACTTTCCACAGGTCTCTGCAGTATTCCACGTTTTGTTTGTTGACATCCTTTTTTATTTTTTTTTGTCTTTTGACAACCCCTCTTGAATAGCGTATGCCTGAGTTTAAGTATGCAGTGCCGTGGGGATTTTGAAAGGGTTTGATAAGAACTAAGGTTGGCCACACTTTCTCAGCCCATAGAAGGATAGCGCATTGCAGAACCACAGGTTTCATTTCATTCATTGTGCTCTGACAAGACTCACTAGGCCTTTCATTTAGCACAGGCGTCATTAGAAGAAGGCTGTTCAATAGGTGATTGACAGTTCTCTCCTTCATATCACCAGGAAGCCCATCTCATAGCATGATCACGGACCTGTGTGTAAGCAAAGTGGTGAATCACTGTTGTTTGGAGACAGACACACCCATACACACATACACAATACATGGTATTAATGATTTTGTGTACACATGTGTTAAAGATAGTAAGTCAGGTGTTAACATTTGTGCTTGTTTGGTTGAACATGTGGACATTGTATATGTGTCGTTGTCTCATTTATGTGAAGAGCATCACGCCGCATCTCTTGAAGCATCAATGGCATGGTCGGTGAGTGTGTGTGTGCTCTGCAACAGCTTGTTGGGCTGAGTTGTAAGGCCTTGTCCCCGGCTCGCCCTTCCTTTATGTGGCCCAGACAATAGGCAGACCTCCCAGCAATGCAGCTGGGCCTGGCCCTCTATACAACAGCACTCGTCCATACACTGTAAAACTTCACTGTAGCCAAATTTAGCTACTGTATGTAGTTTTGTACTGTTTTGGTCAGCAACCAATCTTTAACCTAAAAATGTAGTAGTGACGTTGTTCCATACAAAGATGAAAGTGCGGATCTCTTAGCTGTTGCTTTTCAGTGATTCTTCTTGGTAACTAAGAACGCCCTAGAGTATCATTTATCCTCTGGAAACCATAAAAGATGCAGCCAATAGACACCTTGTCTTGGACCAAAGTGGTGGTCATGAAATTTTGGCCTGATGGTGGCAGTAGTGCAGTGCTATTGTAAGATTTAGTAAATTATCTAAGAAGATCAGACAAAAATCAAACGCAACCCCTGTAATGCCATGTCCCAGCACGCTAATACTGGCATACGGGATCGCCTCAGAGAAAAACATGGTGGTGCAGCAAAGAATAGTCTAACAACCACAATTCTAAAGGGTGTATAGTAATTTTTTTTATTTGGGCCAAAAGAGGTGTAACTAAAGGCGACTCTTGCCCTCTTGCCATCTTGCCCTCTTTCCACCAATTCCATGATTCTTTGAATTTTGTTGCTATCCAGCGAACCAGCCCATCTTTTCCACCAGTTCTGAATGGAATCATCATAACCATCATAATCAGGGAATCGTCATCAATGGAGGATGTAAACGGTAGTAGCAAGATGGTGGATCGCATTAATTACATGCAAGCTTTTGTTCTGTGATATTTGTTTTTATCCAAAAAACATGCATGGACCAACTATTAATGCTGAGAAGACATAGAAGACTATTCGCATAGCAGACCGTAGAGCACTGCTGCCTTCTCCATCCTCTCTTTCCAATATTATTTTTGGTCAAAATGCTCAGAATGGCTCAAAATTAAGTGCAGTGGAAAAGGGATAAGTGTGCGCTTTTAAATTTATGGTTCCCAATCATGTACCCATGTGAAGCTGGATTTAGTCTCTCATTTTACATCAAAGTACTGGTAACAGATTAGATTATATATTATTAGGATTAGCCAACTCTGGACTACACACAGTGACACAAAGTGCCAACAAAACCATCTCATATTTAAATTAACATTAGGATCAACATATTGTGTTTACAAAGTGTTCAATAGCAAAGATATTTTTATTTTTATTTTACAGTGGGGTCACTAATATTTTCAGACCTAAAATGTTTGCTATTAATTAACATGTAACTAACACGTTACCTGCTAAGATTGCAACTTCAATGTCCAAATTCTATGGTTAAAGCCACTATCTGTAGAGGGGTGGGGGATGGGTGCATTTCCACACTTTAATGGTTCACCACACAGGTGTTTTTATGGGTTAATGTCCTGTGAAGCTTGAGTATACTTTGAGGGTAAATAAAACCCTCTTTTTGAAAATCCACCACTGACTCCTCATGCATGCCAGCTTGGTCCTTCACATATGGTGTCAGGAATGGTGGGAATGGTCAGTTGGTTCTTTTCTGGTATAGCAACTTCATTCACAAAGTCACACACAAGATTTTAAAATTTCGCTTTGACGAGTCAAAATCGTGTTGTATTTCCCCTGTCGCATATACATTCAATGAAGCCTGGACTTCACTGTCAGTCCATGTGTCTGTATTTCGGTCCATTTGTTAAGGTTTT
Organism: Gadopsis marmoratus; assembly: GCA_036023855.1. NCBI lineage: Eukaryota > Metazoa > Chordata > Actinopteri > Centrarchiformes > Percichthyidae > Gadopsis > Gadopsis marmoratus. Next base: position 16,975 of record JAVQJF010114415.1, read on the forward strand.
AAAGATGCTGCACTGGCTCATGTGTTTGAGATAGTCCCTCAAAATTGCTCTCAAAAGGATCCTTAGGGTGTTCTTAAAACTATGAAAATGTTCTTCCGGTCCGAAAACGCCTGTTGAGCGACGTGGCTCGTATTCTTCGGGCCTTCATGGGGTAGCAAGAGGCCTGAGAGGTTCTCTGCTCCAGAAGCATTGTTTCTACACACTGCAACATCAGTTCAAGCTTTTGCAGTTGGTGCAGGCCTCATGTTCCAGAGCTCCACTCCAACCTCTCATTGGCAGCCCTTCTGGACACCTTGGGACGGACAATGTTGGGGAAAAGAACCACTACTGTGGCTGGAGAAGATGAAGGATGCCAATGGCCAATGACTCTGGTTCCTTGTCCTAGCACATTACACAAACACCAGCAAACAGATAAATGATGACAAGTAGCTTAAATTTATGTTAAGGTGATCTAAATTATATTTCTTCGGAGTTACCAGTGCTGAGGTTTTCGCTGCTGGTTGTCGATGCTGGAGGGACCTCTTGTCTGGTGAATTAGACTACGGGTCAAGCTTAGATTACTATTACAGCACTTTGGGAACCGTTTCAACTGTGGAAAAGCACTATATAAGTAAGAGTCCATTTACCATTTACCATTGTCTCTAAAGCAGCGCTATTAAACACAGGAAGTGGCCATTCAGACTTTACTAAGTATCTACCACATCATTTGCGGGGTTAGGGATTTATGATTTAGAAGTTTTGTTTATTTCTTTAGAATATATAAATAGTTTGATACTTTTGACTTGGCTTATTGTTAAAACACTTGAACCACTTTGTTCAGCCTGCAGGCAAATTTGCAAGTGATCAGATCTGATTTGTGCTTCCAGACATCCCCAGGTCTGCATTGGTTGCTGTGGTAACAATGTAGGCGTCAGTAACTATGTATGTTGGTGACGCAGTTTTCCAACGCAGAAGCATGACATGGAGATCCTCCATCTCACCCTCCAGTTGTCTCGTGTACAAGTTTACAGCCGCTCTGATGCACTTTCATTACTCTGGTTGTCGTTGTGTATAGTGTAACGAGCGATGCAAAAGGCAATTTGAAATCCAATTTGAGCGGCCAGAGCATCCAGACTGAGACGCATCTGCAGAAAAAATCGGATTGGAATTGCATTTCAAACCACCTCCAAATGTGGCTTGGATCCGATTTCCAAAAATAACATTTCATGTGGTTTTGCGTTGGCCAGAATTTCTTAAATAAATCTGGATGCAATCTGAATATGCCATGATTTGCCCTGATTTCTTTTATGAGGCCAGAGCTCATATTCACATATTTTGAATTCAATTCTATTCAAGTCACATATTTTGTACATTGATTCTCGTAAATTTTCTGGCAGATAAAACCCTCCTTCTGAAAACCCACCTGTGACTCCTTGTATTGCTATGTGTTGTTTTCTATTAGCGCCACTATATTGACGTACTGTAACTGCAATTCAGATATCTCAAGGCTGCCAAATATTGCTCATCCTTCACACCTCTGAAAATCCAAATCAAAAACACCCATGTGTCTCTATTGCATTCCTTTTATTGAGACAACAACACGTTTTTTTACATCTCTCAAACACATCACTGCATGCAAAACTTTAATTGTTAGCTTTATAACAGTCTTCTCAACAATCAGTATGTTTGAGTTTTGCAAAAATATTTTTACAGTGTAGTCACCCCGGCTCCTGTACTTGGGAAAAGTTCTTGGTGATTCAACTGTCACTCATGGGCGGCCAAAAGCCCGGTGAAAGGCTCTGTGCCAGCTGAGTGGTGAGCATTTCTGAGGCCCAGGCGGGAGGGGAAGAAAGGCCTTTGTTCGGGGCTTCCCACTCCACCGGCCTGCTTTTGGGCTCTCTGGAAATGGGGCCACAGTAAACAAACAATACGTCCTGATGAATGGATAATGATGCACATGTTTACTGAGTGAGACTTCTGCAGCACATTCTCTGTTCACTCAGCAAAAAGAGAGGAGCACAGATAAAGAGGCGTTCCAATTCATATTGCTGATCTTTTATTTGTGTTACATCGCAGAAAAAAAAGAATTCGTTCTCAGCCTCAATCAACAGTCTCTGTTTAGTCAATGTTTAACTCCTTGATCCTTTGCTCCTTTCAAAAAATGACACCTTTGACTCAGCTGAGGCATAAACCCAGACTAAAACCACGGCAACCACTACAGGTTCGTGTTTAATTCTAAAGATTTCTCATTTCTCAAATAGTGTGCTTTGAATAGCATTTCCGATTCCTTTTAAATTGTGCATCTTGGAAGGCTTTTTTGACCTTTGCAGCAAAGGCCGGGACCACATTGACTGACTCCTAGTGCACTCACTTTATTGTCACGAGGTACATGCCTGTTTGGAATAAAGGTGTTTCCCAGTTTATCAGGAGGGATTAAAACATCAGGCAGACAACACCAACAGATTGAAGGGGACTGCAGAACATCTCCTTTGTCCCAGGCAGACTGGGGGAACTGGGCTGTATTGTTCTGTGTGCTGCACATTGGAGAGGCTCAGGGTCTTTCGCACACCGGAAGAGAGCCTGAGAACAATAGGCCGCACACAAATCCTTCTCCTCACCTCACAAGGGCCTCTGCCTTCCATTCCCATGCCAGGGAAGCACCGGGCTCAGGGGGCAGCCCATCAAAGTCACTTGACTCAGGAGAGCTCCCCTCACAGAGGTAGGGGGCAAAATCCTCTCTGGGGCCATTAAACACAAGCACCACAGAGGGTACTTGTTCCCGGTCTGAAGGACTTTGTCTGCTCGTTAAATTCTGGCTTCCTCATGATTCTTCTCAAGTAATCATCTGAGACATTTTCATAGAGAGAGGTGTCTCTGCCGCTGTTCTAATGCAACACCAGAGAGAGTTTTACATTTGCAATCCCATATGCTTCATGTTGGGCCCAAGTACTTTACCTAATTTGACATTAGGTAAATACTGCGAGTCCTCCAAATTAAACGACAAAATATGCCGTTCGTCCATGCCCTCCAGGTCAACACAGGTGCGGTTAGGTTTAGGCACAAAAAGGGTGTATGATGTATGTAGATGAAACTTTTTGTAAAAGAGTAAGAACCTTGTTTAACCAGAAACACCGTCGTCTTCCTGCAACATCTCCTTGAGCAAGGCTTCTGTTGTGGTTAAAAAAAAGGATCTTACTCTGTAACAAAACATCTGTCTCTGTAGGGATCCTTGCCATGATGCTGTCAGACACTTAGAATAACAGTCTGAGCCTGTCAGTGCCAGAAACAAGCACATTTTCATGGGCGCAGTTGCAGCCATTGCAGACCTATTGGCCCAAATTCCAGAACATTTTGTAGCTATTAGTCATTTCGACCCCAAAATATGTAAAAGTAGGGCTCAGCTTTAAAAATACCCGAATTACCTTTTAACACGAACAAAATGAATGACCTTAAAGCCTTAAAAACAGGATTATTTTTACTAATTTGATTTGCAAACACAATTTGGTGATTAAATGTAATTACTGCCTCAATTACATTCACTGGAAATGTATAATTTTTTTTTTCAATCTAGCAAATGTGACGTTCCTATACTGCACAGAAGTCAGGGATGGGAAATTACAGTGCATAGGACTTTGAAACCTGAGGTCAGAGTTCACATCCTGCACCCCACTTGTTGTTAGCTTAAGTCACAGTTAAGTTTAGGGAAAGGTGGTAGATTTGGTTAAACACAAAACCACCATTTAAATGCATTAGAAACAGGAGAATGTGTCTTGTTTAAGGCCAAGATCACCATATCTTCCTCACCCAGCTGGACAGTCCAAATTAATGGAAAGCTTAGCTTCATGCCAACCAATAAAAAGCTATTTGACAGAAATTTGGGAGAAAACTTTTCTTCAAATCTAAACTTTGACACCCAAGTTTGCACTTGAGTTTATTCAATCTTCTTTTTACCAGTTGAGAAGTCAATCTTAAATCAACCCATTTCTGTCTGCCGTGTCTGCAGAAAGATATTCATGTCTTTATTTCATCCCGTCTGGGCTCATCCTGACTGTATCTCTGTACTGTTATCTGCACTCAGTTAAAAAGCACTAAATCATCTGTAATTGGTCCAAAATGCATGGCTCATCGGCTTTTACCTGGAACCACAAGGAGAGATCACATTACCCCCGTTTCAACATCCTTCCATGACAAAAAAAAATACTATTTACCCAACCATTTCTAAGTGTTTTGAGCTGCCTACAGTGAACTTAACCTCAAAAAGAATAAATTCTTGTTTAGTTGTCTTTGTATTGACAGATATTGCAATGAAAACAAATGAAACACATTGATAGGGAATATTTAACAGAAACATTCAGTATGAACATTTTCCTTTGGCAGTGAACATTTTGTTGATATCTTCAATATAACAATATTTCAATGTTGCATTGATCAAACATTTTATCTGGGCGGGATTATGTTTCTTACAAACTATACTTTCCCTGAGACAGGGATGCAGTTTTTCTCCCTATTGTATGATCACAATTGCCAATCCTGTTTTACAACCCTTGAGGCTCAGCTGGAAGTTGCCTCCACCGTGGGAGGTCTCCAATGGGAGTTAAATTGTATTTGCTTTGGTTAAATGAAGAAAATTAGCTTATGATTTCTAACTGGAAAGCTAAAGACATTCTGCTTGCAAATTCACTGTATAACATCTATAACAGGTGCACTTTATGCCTTAGACCAACACACGAAACATTCACAACTACAGACAATCTCCATACAATGAAATATATGGGGGGGGAACAACCGGTAAGCAAACCCGTGACTCAGAAAAACGCAGATTAATTTCTGGCTTTCAGAACTTTAAACTGTGCCTCTATATTAGTGAATTAAAAAAAAAGGACAAACTGGTTGTTAGAATGAACAATGTCACAATGAACTGGGGGTTGAGAAGCTTCTTTGCCCCTTTTGCCTTCAAAGCCGACTGAATTCACATAAAACGCAGTCAGAAAGCTGGAAACGCCGCTGTTCTCCGCGCCTGAAATGTTGACAGTTTGGACATGATGCTTTTAAGTACATAAAGAATAGGAGAGATACAAAAATATACTGAATTCATAATACAAGATGACTTTTGAAGATATGTGACAGTCATCTAATCATTTACACTTAATTATCATTACGGAGTGTCTCCTGTAATATTTTGTGTTTCACAGTAAAACGGTTTGCTCGGTGCATTTTGTTACACTGACAAAGACAGACACCCAGGCAAGTATCTTGAGAAAAACACACAAACATGCTCTCCGAGTCTGTCTCTTACTCTCTGCCTCTCTCTGTCTCACACACGCACACACACACACGCACACCATGAACCTCCTGTGCAAACTTCAAAAGGTGCTTTGATCAGAAATCTGGCACCCCAGCTCTCTTGGATTCTCTTTTCTGAGGTGTATTATGTCTTTTACGACTTTATCTTCTGTTGGCTTATGAGCATCAGATCCACAGAGCTGTGTAGGCCTTATGTTTGTGTTGGTGCATTTTAAGGCTTTGCCATATTCCAGTCGCCCGCCGTCATTAGGAGCGCACCAAGGAATCAAAATCATGTCGGCGGGCAAAGATGGAAAGGTTTTTAGCTGTAGGATTATCGCAGAAAGACTCGTTTAATTTCAACAAGCAGGAAAAGTGGTAAAATAAAAAATTGAAGTAAAGTGTTGGAGGAGACGTGAGGGAGAGAAAATGGATTTGCAACAAATTGTGATTGCTCATTTAATAAAAAAAAAAAAGACACAAGCAGAAGGTCGTTATTTTACCGCTGGATGATGAGATGCACATAGCTCCTCAAATGCAACGTAACGCTATATGAGGGGCTGTTACACCTACACACTTTATATACCCATGAGTCTAATCATCTGCAATATTATACCCATGAGTCTAATCATCTGCAATATGTTATGTGTCCTTTTATTGTCCAATAATGTCCAGATCAAGCTATTGGCTAAGGGAGGAGAGCACAGGAACAGGAGTGGGGTGGAGGGTTGTGGGTATATTATTCACGTGAAAACATTGTATCACAGAAACGACTTAATCTACCTGAGCTTCTCCCCAAAGGTATGAATTATGAAGGCATTTATGGGCGCCCCATATATAGCCGTGTTTATTCTCAATTTATGGCTGACAGGAGCAAGAGCAGGAAAGCCACTTTGAAACCCTTAAAAACCCCGTGTTTCATTGCGCCACCGCAGCACTGCACAATTACAGTAGGACCACAAACGACTCCCCGTGGACCTGCCTCTGCAGCCATCCTTACATTCCTGATTTCTGAGGCATAATTCTTTTCAGAAACACTCAGCCTCTGTGGAAGAGCGTGTTTATAAAGGTGATGAATTACCCTCATAAAGGTAGTTTTTTCTCATCAAAAGCACAGGCTGACAATCCAGTTTCGAGGATTCAAATAAAGAGGAAACCCCTGGGATACGGCGAGGTGTGACGTGTGCTGCTGGACATTGGAGAAATATTTTGGGATGGAGGAGAGGGGATAAAGTATGAAAAGAAAATGCAAGGGGCAGTCTTAAGGCTAAACCTTAAGGAAGAGCACTTTTTTTTTTTTACAACAAATATGCAACAATATCCTTTTTGCTTTGTCTAATGACTGATGTAAGCTGATTGTTTTGGTTCTCAAGTCCACGACTTTACCGTCGGACTGCCGGCACCAAACAGCAGACAGACGAAGTAGTAACATAGTGGAGCATTTAGCAGCTAGAGAGGTACTTTTCTCAGGATGGTTGAAGACCCAAACAGAGGTAATTAAACTGAAACACTTTTTGCTTGCTGTAATTATTCCTCATCGTTTTCCAAGGTTTTAAATTAAATAGAAAGAAAATAAAGACCATTGGCCATTAAAAGATTCCTTTCTAACCCAATACCAATGTAAATGAAGGGCAAGTATTATTTGAAGCTAATATGAGGTTTCAGCAGTCTGAGATAATCACATACATCACATACAGTGGATATCTTCCAAAGTTACAGTAGGCCAGTGCAGATTTCCCACTTTGAGGTAACAATTGAATTAAAAACACAAATCTTTGGACTTGATTCGTTTAACTCCGACAACCGGAACACAGGTAGGAGGGGCAACCACGAGAACATAAGGCAAGGAGAAGGGAAGCAGCCCTAACTCTAACACCATTCTTCATTAAAGCTGCGGTTTTCCACATCAGCTTTCCTCTTCAGGCTCTTTGAGACAGACATTTTTGTGTGACTGGCAAAAGATGCTTCTTGCAGGCTTCTTGCCACCAATCATTACACTGATAGCGTCAAAGGCGTCAAAACCGTCAAGACTGCATTTTGCAATGGCATTTCCTATGTTAAGTGTCTAGTTATCATTATGGACATCCCATGTTTTATAGGAGTCTGTACACACTTATATAGGCTAACACAAATAACATTCACTTTTATGCATATATAGACACACACACATCGATGAGGCTTAACATTATGACAGCATGGGCACCCTGCGATGCTCTGTGTGTTCTGACACCTTTCTATCAGAACCAGCATTCACCTTTTCAGCAGTTTGCACTACAGAAGCTCTTGTGTTGGATTAGACCACACGGGCCAGCCTTCACTCCCCACGCGCATAACATCAGTGAGCCATGACCTTGTCGCCAGCGGTTTTCCTTTGTTACGACCGGCTCGCAGGCTGCAACACCATGAAACACCAAACACCAGAATCTGGTGTAAAGGAAGGGAACCACCATTTATTATAACCAGACAACATGGCAAGTCTGACAGAACTCAGGGCGAGGAGCTGGGGTAGATTAGATTGTAGTCTCATCTCCTCTTCAGCTCTCTCCGTTTCCTCCCCCTCCTCCATGGTAGACAGCAAGGAGGCACTTAAGTAGGGCCCCGCCTTCCTTGGACCACCTTTGGTAGGTACTGACCACACCCCACAAGAACTGCAGTGTTGGAGATGCTAGTCATGTCGTCTAGCCATCACAGTTTGGTTCCTTGTCAAAGTTTCTCACATCCTAACCCATTTTTCCTACTTCAACACATCAACTTGGAGGACAAAATGTTCACTTGCTGCCTCATATAGCCCGCCGACTGACAGGTGCCATGGTAACCAGATAATCAATGTTCTTCTCTCTTCTTCACCTGTCAGAGGTCATAACGTTATGGCTGATCGATGAAAATCTGGCCCCCACATTGTCTGCTTTGAAAGATTCTGGCCCTTGGACAAATGTAGTTGATGACCCCTTGTATATGATGAAATGACCTGACACCACAGCAAGAACAGGATTTGTGATAAGCTGGATTGCCTTCCACCAGCCATTGTGATGTGCTTTTTTGTAATGTTTCCGAGATGCATTAGTAGCAGTAGTAGTATTTTTGTTCAGTCATCACACATAATATCAACAGTACAAACACAATCATCAGTCAATGTATTAAGTAGTGACTGAGGCTCTTATTCTATACAACTTGGACGTTATTTACCTAGCTTTGGTAATTATTGTGTCCGACACAAACCACAAAAAGGTTAAAAATAGAAGGTTTTGCTTTCACTAACCTTTCTGGATTTTCTATGAATGTTTCAATAAAGTCCCCAATCACGTCCTAATATTAGAGGATTCCCGCATGAATTACTGGGTTCAACTATTCCACATTTAGTGGGACAGCCTGGGAGCCTCCTGGGTCCTGAAGTCCTCAATCCACATGTTATGACAGTCTATAATAGTGTGACTATAGAACTTGACTTTCTGATCAGAGTTTAAAACTGCTGCCAGGGAGAACAGAACACTATGAACGTCAGTATTGTACAATCCAATTCCACACTATGGCTTCAACGTGGACAATGGAATTGAATTTACAGCAAAGATTGAACAATGTTGTGTGTTGCAAAGCTATTGCAGTGGATTGCAATATACTGTACATGGCTCCTTGTTATTTGTCCAGCCCCTGTGGCTGAGGTGCACTGGGTGACATTCATCGCAATGTATCAAGACTGACCCCTCTGTGGAAGATATGTAAATATGAAAAAGACTAGGTCAAAAGCTAGTATACGACTGGACCGTGTATGGTTATTAAAATTGGCTAAATTGTGACAACATTACTAAACAGAATTACAAAGAAAAATTAACTGATTAGCCTATTAGCAGATCTTTCACGCCGTGAAGGTACTCATGTTTCTGTGAGATGCATGCAGCTCCCAATGTGATTCTTTCAAACTGTTTCTAGTCCTACATTTAGTGATGACAACTGTAAATTAAGTTGCTCAGTTAGTGCATTAGTGATGCTCTAAATAACATGGGAACCACTGAAAGTTGTGAAATGAATCTGACAATCAAGTGTCAACAGGAAATTGACATTATCACACATCACTGACTATATGGGCCTTTACACACCAGGTAGAGTAGCTTCAAGTACTGTACTTCCAACAGTGATACATTTTTTATTACCAGTGTTCCTCTGCAAAGCAGCAAAGTGACTGGTGGAGTATCTGTTTCTGCTACCCTGGGGAGCACTGTTTTGCTCTGCAATTCACTCACTTTCATAGATGACTTGGCTCGGTCCTCCTGGGGAATAGGAGCACAGAGACGCCCTTCGGAGAAAATTCCTGCTTCCTCTCTGTGAATTAAGGGAGCTGTGTGAAGATCAAAGCCTCAGTCCCAGTCCCCGTAGTCTCAGCTGTTTAGCGAGGAAAGTCAGGGGTGCTGGGAAATGGATGACCCCAGGGGATCCGCCAAACAAGTGAACTGAGGCTCTCCAAAACATACTGTAAGGTAACTGTAGGTCTGTAGTGCTGCCTTCTGTCATATTCTGTCTGTGGATGTGTTGTTGTACAAGGGAACTGTGTCAGCTTACCTTAGAAATGTGGCTGTGTGACAGCATTGACTCTGTTGTTGTGTGTGTGCTTGGGGCAACATGCAGAAAGGTCAGTAAAGGACAAGTATTAGGAAGCTTTGCTTTGTTTTTGACTTCATATAGAAGTTGATAATTAGTTGAAAACTGGAATTCATCAACCTCTATGTCCCCAGTGAGGAAGCCTGTGAAGTTCATCTTAATGAACCCCGCCCCCACCCCCCTCATGCTGTAAAGCCTTTCACAGGGATGGAAAGGAAGAGGCACACATCAAGCATGGGCAGGAAGCGATGCACTGTTGGTTATTGATTCCGTGATGCTTAACAATTCCACAAGTAGCCCAGAGTGTTGATCCATCCTACCTTGATAGGTGTGTTAATACCATCTGCATGGTGGGTAACCCCTACCACCTGTGAGGAGCGCACCCCCCTCCCCCCCTCTCCCAGAGAGCGCTGAGGGGGAGGACCAGCCTTGCTAATAAATAATTCACCCCAGGCCAGACTTCCTCCCTGGTGGCTCCACGTGATTACAGCAAGCAGCCAGGAGTCAAGGTTAGCGGTAATGATAGAACGGCACACCAACAATAACTAGCCCAGGATTGGCCTTCCCACTGGTGGAAAGGAAGGAGTCAGAGCTGAGCGGAGAATGAAGCCTTCGGTGGAGTGCAGAGAGAGGGAGGTTTAAGTGTGTGTATGTGTGTGTGTGTGTGTGTGGGGGGGGGTGTTAGGAGTGCTGCATAAGGCCCTTTGCGGGGTTTTTTTTAGATGGGCACTCTTAGAAGTATGGTGTAAAATTAATGCAGAGGTCTTGGAGAGTAAATATTGAATAAGTGCAGCTCAATGGAGTTGAAAATCAAAAGCACCTCCTCGGGAGCTGTTGGCCTCCGAAAACCATGTGCTGCTTTGCTGACCTCTGCATTAGCATTGCTTTAACAGAGGAGATGGGAGGTATGTTGGGATAGCAGAGTAGGAGAGCACTAAGAGAAAGGAGCAAAGTCTGCAAGGCCGGGGTCCTTCTACTCTGCCAGATCCTCGCCATGCAAAGAACAGGAGGAGGAAGAGGAGGAGGAGGAGGAGGGGTTACTAGTGGCCAGCAGCCATCAGAAGTGCCAAGGCCCAAGGCCCTGACTAGCAGACTCACTAAACCTTGACTCTGCGCACTAACACAGCCCACACTCTGGATGGGAGACCTGACCGAAGACAGATTTTTGGCAGAGTGCTGGTTTTAGACGAAGAGATCTTGGCCAACTTTTAACCTTGGCCACGTAGCTTTTAACTTTGGATACCCGGCTGTTAAAGATCTCAAAGAGCATGTTGTTCCCGCTCACATTTCACAACGTCTGCCATGATCGATTACAAAACAAGTGCTAAACCACGCATGTCCAGGAGGCAAGTTCTGCCTCGAAATGATCACAGTCATTTCTAGGTTTTAAGTCTTCCACTTCTCTGTGGTGTGGTCACGTTTGGTGCACGATTGTAAAAAATCAAAATTTCTAATTCAGAAGTTGCTCTCTTGTTTGCAGTGGTTCTTATTTTTAAAGTATTCAGGGCTCAAGGAGATACTGTGAAGGATGCTGATGTTTGGCTTTACTGTACTGTTTGCTGTGTTCATCATCTTAGTTTAGCATGCTTAGTTCAATGTTAGCATGCTAACATTTGCTAATTATCACAAAGCACAGCTGAGGCTAGAGTGTGCCATTGTCTTTGCAAAGTATTGAACAAAAATATATTCTTTTATGTGATGATCCACAAAGTTATTACAATTCATCCTGAGGGGGACATGAAAAGCTAGGTTCCATCCAAATGTAGCACAAATTTGAACCAAATTTACAGAATATCCGCAAATTTAATATTCACTACAGTTGGGTTCATTTTAGAAGTTGAACGCATCATGATAAACAGCTGGAGAATTCTCCAGTCAGTTGCCATTAAACAATTGCAGAAGAAGAGGGTGCAAAAGCGGAAAACAGTGTGGTGAATTTGACGGAAGGTTACAGTCTTCTCATCGCTCATCACAGGTCTGATGTTTTCTTCTGCCACTACTTTTGGACTCTTCAGTGCAGATGAAGCTTGAGTGGATGTTTAAGTCACATGCTTTATGTGCATCATAATTTATTAGCAGAGTCTCTTTCCATTGCGTTTTGTCTAATTTTGCTTTAATCGATAAACCAACTTTTCCCACCTTCAGTTTATATTTTTTTCAAATTCATCCAGCTGTTTTCATACACAAAATTTAAACTGTGCATAAAAACAGGTGGACGGAAATGTCCCTAATGTCTGCACCAAATCCTTTCCATTTCCCTACGGTTGTGATGTCAACCCAGACAAGAATGTCAGTACTGGACAATATTGCAAACCTCTAACAACTAACAAGAAGGACTGTGGCCATGACAAAAAAATCTTTGGTTAGGGTATAGTGGGGGATTAGGCAACTAAAACACTTAGTTAAGGTAAGGTAAAGATCATGGTTGCAGTTAATAAAAAGGCAGTGACAGGACGTGATCTCTGCTCTTCTGTATGAGGGTCATACCCACCATCCTAATCTCCACACGTTTGCTTTCTGCCTTTTTATACCCAGGGCACACTACTTCCTGCACTGTCACTGGACGTAAATAGCGAGAATTGTTCAATATGGACGTCATAAGGGACATTGGGCTGGATGTAATACACCACTTCAGTATTGTCTTTAGGGTGTCCTAGCAGTAGACAATGATCTGTTGTCATGTGACCAAAGTGCCCTGCCTACTTCCACCATTACACTGTGACATGCAGTTGTAGAACCAGAAAAGTAAATGGACCTTGAAAAAAGATTTTTTTAGTCAAATTGTTCATGGGTCAAATGAACTTTGACACTCCATGAGATATCTTTTGTTAATTGAAAGAAATTAACAGTGTCCACAATGATGGTGGTGATTAAGAAAAGGTCCTGAGGTCACTAAAAACAGTGGGAGTGCCATCAAATATCCACAGCACGATGGTTAGCGCAAGAACCAAGAACCTGCCGTTGGCATAGTGATGTTGATGGTTTCTGTGGCAGACTGGGGGGGTCATCATGATCCACTATCATACAGCCCTGCAACTGTCTAGTTATCTTGCTCTTGACTATAGTCTTGGATGGACAGAACAAACAGGGTACATATGTAAGTACTTTACTGATTGTCTCAAGTACTTTCATTATAACCTACAATTGAAGCTAAGTCCTGTTACCATTGCTTATAGCTAAACTTAAATAAAACTACCTCTACCAAACTTTTTCCGATACAGTTGCTCCCTCTTTAGTTCTACAGGAGCCATAAGGAGAATGTGCAGACTGGTTGCCCTATTAGCGGTCATGGGGAAGTATACTGATCATGTATCCGCATCCTCAATTCTCCTAAAAGGGAAGAATGTCAAGCAAATCATTTCAATTATGAGAGTGCCTGTGGATTTGCACTATAAAAAGCAGCATGTACAGCGGGTCTACGAGTTTCATCAACATGGAGGGTGGTCCTTAGCCGGGGCCGGTCGTTTAACTCACGCTCAGTGGCAGCCATGTTTTAATCTACCAGCGAAGGGTAGTTCCTTTAAATCAGATGAAAGACTAGATATGCAGGAGTGTTTAAAATTTCATGTCAGATTTATAGACTTAGGCCCTTTCTTTCATGTATTAATAAGCCCAGTGAACATCTGAGCTGAGAGATTATGGACTGAAATCAGCCTAAATATGAATAAGTCAGCTCGTGTTAATGTCATTTGGATCTCTGCTTTTCATCTTCCTAAATGTCAGAGCAGGAGAGAGGGAGTCATTATAGTGATCGGGTGATGAGGCCTTTGCTATTTCAAACAAACCTCCTCCCTGGTTTCTGCTATGGGGGCCCCGGTGTTCAGATGCATGGCATTCGAAAGATTATTTTTTGTTTTCTGCAGTAATTCTGTTGATTATACACTGTAGGTCAGCGGGGGGGGGGGGTTGAGTTAGAAAGTTCAGAGCAGCAGTTGGGAGAGCAGGGTGGGTCAAAACTACAGTTGTATTAGTCTTTATTTGCAGCGAGAGGAAGGCTTTGGTGGAATACGCACAGTTGCTCTCAGTCCCTCTCTGTCACAGTGGGAGCTGCCCAGGAACACCTGCAGTCCTGTGCTATTGGCCACTGGAAGCTGACCAGTATATCCACAGTACAGAGTCCAGAAATTACTGTAGCTAATTTGAAGATTGTTAAACCACGTGAAGCAAATTCACTACCCTTCGTCTTCAAATGAAGGCATCAAAGGTCAAAGGTCAAAGATATCTTTATTGTCCCCGAGGGGCAAATTGGGCTACAGCCAAAAAATGCAGCACAAAACAACATCAACAGTTAGCAGCAGTCACAGCTGCAAAGGAATTCTTGTGTCTGTTTGTCGAGCACCTTGGCAAATAGTGTCTGCGTCCTGATGGGAGTAACCGGAACGCCTCATGCAACAGAGGGGAAGGGTCGGCAACAATTTGTTGAGCCTTACTCATTGTTTATGTAATTAAAAAAAAGCAAATTTTCTTCATATTATGTAACTTGGAAGATATCCACTTAATTTGTCTGATTTGGACTACCAAGGCCTCGTAGATAAACTTTGGTATCAATTTGGAATCAAGGGCTGAGGATTTTGTCCCCCATCACTTACATTAGAAGCCGTTTAGGAAGGGATCTGTTAACGGCCAGTATTAACAGGAGGAAAAATTTCAGCGAGCAAAACCTGTTTCAACATTCATATGATCATCATATGATTATTGTTTTAAGACTCGAATAAATTGTAACGCTGTCCTTTCAGGTGTGGGCATTGCAAGATCACTAAAACACTTCTAAGTTTAAGGTCAGAGAAAGATTGTGCAAAGAGATGGCTACATGCCCAGTCACCACCTCAGCGTCCACAAACTCCGACCTCCCTGCAACAGACAAGTTGTCCAAAAAACACGTATTGTTGTTGTAGAAGTACGGTATTAAGACTTTTACACTGTAGCCTTTTTGTGAGCCAAAATGAGCCATCCTAAAAAGCTCTTACTTGGTGGCTCCTAAAATCCTGTTTTGTAATTTTGTGGACCAAGTAACATGATGAAGCTTTTTTGTGTCTCCAAGATAACTAGGAAAAAGTGTGATCAACAACAATGAAAACTTAAGCCAAAATGAGTTCAAAATGTCAGAAAAGTAGGGCAGAGACTTTTTTGCTCCGCCCTACTTTGACTGCAGCCTCGACTGAGGATCCTGACTTCCTGGATGATGGGCCGTGGACTGGTTAATCTTGTGGCTAATTGGTGAGGATGGTGTGTGACTAGCTGTTGGGTGGTGTGTGTTGGTGGGGTGTTGCCACACTGCCCCAACTGTGCCTGGAGCGCCCTGACCCAACCCCAGCTTACCGCATCTCTGTGATACCCCCACCAGATCCCACAGGGAGGCTTCTGCTGGTGGAAATCAGTGGAGATGGAGCTTTCAGGGGACACAATGTGAACTGCAGAGCTCCTGTGGTTTTAAATAGAGTGAGTGCCCCCGGCTCAATTACTGTCTCATGGAAAGTGGAGGAGCCATAATTGAATGTGACACAAGCAAGCTGTGTGCACTTGGCTGTGGCAGCGCCTCTCACAGTCAGAACGCAGCTCTGACAGCGATCTGCTGCAATGTGCACACACCAACAACATGGATGTGCATCCAAATTGGTGGAGACGTCATTAAAGCGGCACTAAGCATGTTTTTTTTATGTGAAAACATCAACGTGGGAATATAAGTAAAACAACAGCAGTGAAGAGAAGCATCACATCCTCACAGGTCTGATCTGAGAGCAGGAAGTAATGTCTCCAAAACTGTCCGAAATTCAAAAGTTTGTCAAATGAAAAATGACTGAAATGAAAAATGACTTTCAGGTTGTTAGTGAATTCTCCATGTTACAGCGTACATAGCTTTATGTATTTATGAATGAATTTACTCGTGTGCCTCCAAAATACCTTTGCAAGAAATTTCACACAGGAAGGGAACTCCTCACTTTTTTAACGTTTTCCTCAATGAAATGAGTTTCAGACAGTGGCGACGGTAGTACACCACCAGATGAAGAAACCAACAATACACGCATCTGCTGTCTTGCAAATGTCACAGGTGCAACATTAATTGCTGGTCTGTGATGGAAAATGAACTTTGGGATTCTGCAAGAAAGTCAGACGACTACATGCTCATTCGCCACCCTGACCTCTGCAAACTCCCACCTCTTTTATTACACTTTGAACAAAACTGAAGCCTTTTGCTGCAAAAACTGCAGCCCTTCTCCTCAGAGTCATAACACACAGACATCACACAGGTGGAATAAGAGTGACTTTCTCTTTCCAGTCATGGTTGTATTTGATGTCCATTGCAGAAATACTTGTAAACATATACATTTACTGGAGGGACCACGGGGAATTTTCTCATTGTGGGATGTAAACGGAACTTTCATTTTGAAATTAAAGTGGTTATGCTTACAGTTGTCCCTCTCCACCAATCACTTCCTCTAACACAGACCTGGGCATTCTACGGCCCGCGGGCCACATCCGGCCCTCTGGCTGTCCCTGACCGGCCCGCGAGAGGTCAACGGTAAATTAGAAATCAAACAAAAAGTGTTCATCATTCACGCAACACAACTGAGCGTTGCTTTTATTTTGAAGGCGCCTGCCGTCTTTTCAAATGTACGCACATCCGCGCTTGTGGGCGTGGCTGCGGCCGTTTGCGCCGTCACCGTGTTTTGGTGAACAGCTGTTTACAAGGGACGTGAGTCAGCTGTTAGCCCGCAAACATGTCAGCTCACGTTAAAAACGGAAAGATTGATACAGAATGTAGAGTTTTGAACAAAACGCGGACTTCTACATGTTTATTTACTCGTTAAGTCAAAGTTTGAATCGTCACCAGACTAACATGACTGATGCATTGTGGGAACGGACATGCATCTTTTTGCCAAGCTGCACACATCATGGGATGGAGCAGTCAGAACCAGCTCTGTGATTTCCCACAACATCGCTAAAAACAGTAAGTTCAACCTCAGACATCCAACCTGACTTCAGTTCAACACAGACCGGATTTCTGTCACTGACCAAGAAAAAAAGAACTGAAAAAAAGCAATTGGACTATAAACTAAATAGCAATAGTTCTTGTTACTTTTTTGTATAAAGTTAATTTAATATTGGTCTTTGAAATACTGAAAAATGAGCACGAGCCATTTTTGTTGATTAAATGGCCTTATAATGTCGCCGTTTTTACTATTCATGCTCCACATTTTCATAACATCTACTTTTATCAAAACCACACAATTTACTGCATTTTATAAAGAAATCAAATTAATATTGAGTTCAGCTTATTGCTCCGGGCCCACACCAAGTCTCAGTTTCTCATGTGGCCCCTTGGGAAAATTAATTGCCCACCCCTGTCCTACATGGATGACATCAAGCTGTATGCCAGGAGTGAGCAAGGCATCGACTCACTGATCCACACCACCAGGATCTGCAGCAACGACATCGGAATGTCATTCGGACTAGATAAGTGTGGTCGGATGGTATCCAAGAGAGGAAAAGTAGTCAGCACTGAAGGGATTCGACTACTATTAGAAGGTGACATAGCAGATGTCGAGGACAGCTACAAGTATTTTGGAATCCCGCAAGCAAATGGTAACAATGAAGAGGCCACAAGAAAGTCAGCCACAGTCAAATACCTCCAGAGAGTAAGGCAAGTCCTAAGAAGTCGGCTGAATGAGAAGAACAAGTTCCGAGCTATCAACACCTACACTCTGCCCGTCATCAGATACCCCGCTGGACAAAAGAGGAGATAGAGGCCACCGATATAAAGACCAGGAAGCTTTTCATGATGCATGGAGGATTCCACCCCAAGTCCAGCACCCTGAGGCTGGACAATGAGCGTAAGGAAGGAGGCAGAGGACTAGTGAGCGTCGGAGCCACTATCCAAGATGAATCAACGAAGATTCATGAGTACATCAGGACAATGGCCCCAAGTGATAAGCTGCTTATTGAATCCCTCAGGCAGCAGAAGCCCGTAGAGGAAGAGGCGAAGGTGGAACCACCATCTGGGAGGACAAACCCCTGCACGGCATGGACCACCGGCAGATAGAAGAAGTGGCTGACATTGAGAAATCCTACCAGTGGCTGGAAAAGGCTGGACACAAAGACAGGACAGAGGCACTAATTATG
>JAVQJF010114417.1:0-66842 GCA_036023855.1 Gadopsis marmoratus
TTTATTAAAAAGAGACCATGCTTTCAGCTGTACATTTCTAAAGATACATTACAAAGCAACAATCAACATCCCACATTTTTACCTTATAATTCATCATCAATGTCAGCAAGAATTCATTCATAACTTAAATATACATATAATGCCAACAGCCATATCTGATTCGATTAACAGGCAGCATATGACCAGACAAAAGGCAACAGGTGAGAAACCACTCTAACCATATTTTCATTCAAAACATCCTGTTAAAATGGTGTACATAAAGAAAAACTGAAATTCAGCCTACTTAAGACATTCCTGCAGAATTGTGTCTGGCTGAAAACCAAATATGTATCCTTCAATGGAAATGTTGCAGTGTTATTAAAGCTGGATAGAAACTGAAATTGTGCTCGTTTTTGCTTTTGCATGTCTTTCTTTGATTCCTTGCAAAACAAAACACTCCACACCAAGTTTTCATTGATGGCCTTGATGTATTCTAGTGATTTCTATCAAGACTCAATCGACACCCCTGCTTTAACAACAGTGTGACAAAATACTCACTTTGCAGCACCATACACAGATGTTCCAGCATATGCAAAAAAGATAAACATTTCTCAGTTTATTTTTCTTCTGGCTGCCTCGTTCACAGTGACACTGCTGACTGTTGGAGGCTTGAGGTGTGGCTATGAAGGACTGGATTTTCCCATAAAGGAGCAGGCATTTACTTTGGCATCTTGCGGAGCTCTGCCAGAACCCAAATGGCTAGTGAGAGAAGAGCCACAGAGCCAAACTGGTGAGTTGCTGCCAGTGAAATGGGGACATACAGTAACAGGGTGCTGATACCGAGGGCAACCTGAAGAGCACAAACACACAGAGTTCAGTTACACTGAAGAGTAACGGACTGAGTTTACATGTTTCTGGGTTGACTGACAGCCTACCTGTCCATAGGCCATTGCTGTGAGGAGGCTGATGGCGATCTTAGCCCTCCTGGGCAGCACCATCCTCCTTGAGAACATATAGAGGCCTGTAATTGCAGTCAAAGAAGAGATTGCCTACAGGAAACAAAAATATAGAAGACCATCAACACCCTAATGCAAATAATGTTTCATTTGAATTACAAGGTTATTTCTGTTTAGAAATAACATACCAAAATTCTGTGGTCAAACTGCACAGTTGTAGGATTTTCAAAGAGGTTCTTGAGGGCAGGAGAGAATGCCAGCAGATCATCTGGAATCCATCGTTCTCCCATTTTGGGGAAGGAGTTATACACCAGCCCAGCATCCAAACCAGCAACAAAAGCACCTGTGTAAAAGCATTTGTAAAATGGTTACAAACAGATCTGCATATGTATAGATCACATTCTTATCCATCTTATCTTCACAGTCTGCAACATAAGAGTTCGCAGTTTAACTTTAAATGTCCAAGAGTTAACATCTGTTCTGCAGTTTTTTTTTATATCCCCCCCGACTGTCTGAATATGCTTTACAGTAAATTGTACTGTGCTATCGTAGCTTCAAACATGAAAAGTGTTGCTAAAGATTTATTCAAAGAGGCTTGAAACTGTAAGCACCCCAATCACTTTATAGATTTCCTTTGAAAGAAAAAATGCATTCACATATTTGTTTGTGACATTGCATTCACACAAGAACAAACAGTACCTGAAAGAGCAGTAAGAAAGACGAGTCCACCAGTACCCTTGGCAAACCTCCTAAGCTGCATGAGACGTTTGGTTTCTGCCACCTGTGAAAGAGGTGCCGCCATTGAATAATAATGAAAAACATGCAACTTGCAAACTGCGTGAAATTTGCTCACAGAGACCATGGTTAAACCTGTATTACTTTAGATGGAGACAGAAACCATAATGGGTGTTTGGCCTGGAGGAAAGACACTGCCTCTGTACCTCGTGTGCAGGCAGCAGCAGAGTAAGCCCTGTCCAGAGACTGGTGCAGTACAGCAACAGGGCAGAACCAAGGTGAGCACTCAGACGATATTGGCTGACCCGCGGGACGTCATGAGACTCGGGCTTCTCCTCCAGACCGCTTTTTACCATGTACCACCCCAGAAGGCCCTGAGAGGACACACATAATGATACAGTGATTCGTGTACTTTTGACAGTAATTCGACATCCATACAACTTGACTACAAACACTGCTAGCGAGGTAAGGACCAACTTATGGTCCTCTCCCATCACCACAGCTCTATTGAGTATTACCTGGAAGAAGACAAATCCGCAAAGTCCCAGCACTTTTCCCTTCATGGAGCGAGTGAAGTATCCTTTCCTCCAGAAGTAAATTGTCGGGAGGATGTACGCAAGTCCAACCAGCCTACCCCACATACGATGACCCCACTCCATGTAGAAGATAAACTTAAACTCGGGCAGAGTCATGCCATGGTTCATTCTGGGAAAACATAATGACAACAGATAATGACTCTTTAAATGAAAAGATCCAACTCATAATTTTGTTTACCAAATAACACTGAGGTATATTCAATTGCGTAACTGTGAAAGCTATGCTTGTATTCAGCATTTAGACCCACTGCTGAACATTAAAAAACATTACAGAGTTAAATTTAGTTGCTGTCAAGTGTTAGTCTGTGAATTAAAATGCATGTCAACCAACTTCAAAATGACAGCAGGTGACAAAGTGGCCTTTAAAAATGTGTGTGCTGATAAGGTCAACAGAAACGATGGAGCCTTACATTTTGAATTCAGGATACTGCTGATACTTGGAAAACTCTGCCTCCCACTCTGCTTGTGACTGAGGTGGCTTCATCTCTCTCACCAGATGCCAATCAACCATGGAAAGCCCAGATTCTGTTAGCCTGATTGAAACAAATACACATAAGAACCTATCAACGCTACTTCAATACAAGGAGGACTATTATACACACAGGCACATCACTTTTTACCTTGTGACACCACCCAAGACAACAGCCCCAACCACCAACCCGCTGCAGCCGAGTAACCAGCGCCCTACTATGCGATTTGTTGCCGCGTTGGGGACAGTAGCTGCTGCCGGGGCGGAGGAGGCCCCCGTCTCCGCTGTGATGGTGCTCTGACCTCTCTTCACAAGCCATTGTCGTAGCGGTGGACTCCGCTGATGTTGCAAATAAAGGAGAGAGAAGACTTGAAATAACACTGGACAACATAACACCTAAATCTACATCCCTAAAAACCCTCACATTTACCTTGCTAACAAAAATGTGGTTTTAACTATACAACATAAATATTACTTCTACAAGCATACAATGCTATTTAAGCACAAAGTGTGCTTTCAATTTGGCGAGGACCCTCTTCTGTTTCATGACATAGGACAGTGCCCCTGTACACACGGCAAGGGCCATAAAGACATGGCTTTCCTAGTTTAGTGTGGAAGACTGGCCCACATAGAGCCATGACCTCAACCATGTCCACCATCTCTCAGTCCACGTCACACAGCATCAGAGGAAGAGTGGAAACTTCAAACAGCATATTGATGTCTATTGTATCAGAAGGAGATAAACATAAACGGGAGTAAAATTCAGGTGGCCAAATACTTTGGGCCCTGTAATACATGATTAACCTACAAGATACTTAATTTGTCCTGTTAGCTCACTTCTGATAGGTTGACTTTATCCTGATGACCAGAGATTCAAGAGATCGGTACAAAAGGACTGCACGCTGAGTGATTGGTTGCACTGGTGTCTCTGGATGTTGGGGAAATTTAGTTATTGGTTAATCACAATACGAGTAAATTTGGGTTATTACGAAGTGTATGATATCGGTTCATTTTACAGCTCGTTGATTTGACAGTGAACGCAACACTGGGTCGGTGTTACTGACACATGCGGACGTGACTTCTGCCAAGTAACGTTACAACTGCCCAAACTAATTTAAATAAACGTTAAAATCAATACCAAGGTGACACAAGGGGGTGTTAGATGTGATGTGTTAGCTATTCGAAAATGTCTGACATATCTTGCCATAACCATATTGCTTGCAGCGCAGCGTGTGACCTTTTCCATGCTTATATAGGCTAATGTTAGCGGCTAGCTAGCTGTGTACTCACGTTGCTGTATTGAAATCCCTTGCAAGCACTTCTACAACCGCAACGAAGCGTTGTCCGTACTGAAAAGATAAACATCTTTTTGCCTTATTAATGTCCGTTAGCGCGGAGCTGTTGTAAAGTATGAAGGCTGTTACCGGCTGCTACACAGCCATGTTTCCTCCTAAACTAACAGTTCAACTTTGACCTCCTGACGTCACAACAAATTGACGAACAAACGTTTTTCGGGTTTTCTTTTACGAGAGACGCGATACCCAACACACATAACGATAATATATATATATTATATATATAATATATTCTTTTAAAATTTCGGGACTTCCAGGTGGTTAGTGCATGTTTTGTGTCGTAGCGTATCCCGCATGGGCGGTCACTCTATTCCTTTTGGCCCGAAAGTGCTGTATTACCAATTTAGCACCGTCCACCCGCCAAACACCGTGTTTGAAATTCAATTATCCGGAAAACGTTCATCGACTGTAGTAGCTGGCTGCAGTCAGTCGGTAACCCAACACATACTGACTTCATATCGCTTTCAATCGACTGATAAAAGTCCCATGAATCGATAGGAAGGGGATTTGACAGGTAGTTGTCGTAGAAGTTAAAATTGCTAGCTCAAGAATTGTGGACGTGTTAACTAACACATTCCAAATTAATCTCGCTCTCTCTCTGTCCCCGTCTGTCTGTCTGTCTCACCGTCTAGACTGTCAGTAAGTTATGGCAGAGGGCTTTTTAATGGAGGTCTGTGTGGACTCCGTGGAGTCTGCTGTCAATGCCGAACGAGGAGGTTGGTGAACACGCTGCTGTTTTGCAACATGCTTGCTAAAGAGGAAATACAAACGGTTCTACTTGAAAGTAAGGGGGGAAGGGTTGCAGTCAGTCATACCCAGTTTAAACTGTCCCTCAGACAGTTCTTGCCTGTAATCAGTGCTGAATATTAAATGGACACGCAGTGTTGTTTTAGTCCTGAGTTCACAGACCATGGTGGTAGGCTTATATATAGGTGCAGTCTGAGCGCTTGTCTCCCCTAACAGGTGCAGGTCGACTTGAACTGTGTTCTAGTCTTCTGGAGGGAGGGCTCACTCCCAGTCTAGGTGAGCTCTGTTCACTCCTGCACAGATATCCATGCACAGCCCTGAGCTCTCGCGAATCTGCTGAGACCAGACAAGCACATAGAATCACATATGCCACCATTGTTTGCTTTGCCACAGGTCTGCTGCAGGTGGTGAAGCAGTACGTCAAAATTCCCGTCTACGCGATGATCCGGCCTCGTGGGGGGGATTTCCTGTACTCAGACCAGGAAGTGGAGGTGATGAGGAGGGACATCGAGCAGATGAAGAGCCACGGGGCCGATGGACTAGTGCTGGGAGCCCTGACAGAGGATGGACGGGTGGACGCAGAGCTCTGTATGGAGTTACTGGGTAATGTCTGCCTGCATATTTGATCTTAGCTCTATGGGCTTAACAAGGCACGAAACAAAAACAACCAAGATGCTCGATAAACACTTTTGTGGTGTGCAGTTCCACAAACGCATTTCATAAGATCCAGCAGATTTCATTTCATTCTTCCTGCTGCTGACTCTGCCAATACGTCTGTACTCTCTGTGAATCACATATTTTTGACAAAAACAAGACCTTTATAATAACGGATATACTTTAAAGCCATAGGTCCAAACTTAGTAATTATATGGATGCTGTTGTTCACATTGCTTTCTGAAGTGTAAAAAAAAAGTGTTTTGTTCTGACTGTTAACTGTGCTATAAACATTTATTATTTTGAAATAAGAGTTTTAAACATTTTTCATTGCACACCACATTTAATACAAAGGACTTAAAAGCTGTTAATGCATTTTAATATGTAGCCTACAGTATCCTAAAATCTATCCCAGGTGGCTTGGTGCACGGTGTTTGTGGCAACAAATATCAGTCCTGTCATATATTCCTGAAATCTCAAAGGAAAAGTGACAAATTGTAGTCACAGTCTTACATTTTCACATTATTGCTGGTAATTGTAACAGGTCTTGAAAGCGTTTGGTCTCAGAAACGTTATGAGCCTTACAGACTCCTTGGTAACGGTGTGCCATAGAGTACACCTTACTATGCTCACGAATGTGTCACCATCCTTTGGTTACTCACCATACACAGTATAAAACAAAGAAAATATTTCAGTCTTTGAAACATTCACAGTATGTGGCTCTGAATAAGTAACCACCCTCAGTGAACGTGCAGGCTCACAAAAGAGGAAAAACGTTGTGCAAACGAATGTGCAACTTTTTTTTTATCACAACGTTTCATTTTTATTTGAGGTTTTGTATTGTTCCTTTTGTTCCTTTTTTTTTTTCTGATTGTCACTTTTTGCTCACTAGCTGCTGCTCGACCCCTGCCTGTCACCTTCCACCGAGGTAACATTTTCTCCTTTAAATCACATGTTGACTTGAAGCTTTTCAAAATCTTTGCAGCTGCCAGCGATTAGAATATCAGGAAGCCTCAATGGAATATAATCCCTTTAGAGTGCTTTCATCAGTGCTTCTTAGTCTGGTGCCTAGAAGGTGCAGGAAGACTTAATAATATATATTATTGAGTTTGAACTTGTGCTATTAACTGATATTGATCCTACTGCAGCTTTTGACATGGTTCATGACCCAGCGGTTGCTCTGGAGATGCTGCTATCATTAGGGTTCCAGCGAGTGTTGACAAGTGGCTGCGACAACTCTGCTTTAGAGGGTCTCCCTCTCATTAAACGGCTCATTGATCAAGTACGTATAAACTACATACATGTTTGCATGCAAGCATATGAAAATGGCATGGCTGTTTATCTGTGCTGCTTAGTCACTGTAGGTGAGTAGCATGTGTCTCTCCCTTTCTGCCATTCTTATATTCCACTCTCCACCTTTTCTTCCACTCAACAGGCTAAAGGGAGGATTACCATCATGCCAGGTTAGTACTTTTACTTTTCTCCTGTATGCAGTTTATATGTGGGTTTATTTATACTTTTTTAATACAGGAGGGGGTATCACAGAGAGGAACCTGCAGAGAATTTTAGAAGGGTCTGGGGCTGAAGAGTTTCACTGCTCGGCCCGCTCCAGTAAGGATTCTGCCATGAAGTTCAGGTATGTTTAAATCCAGCATCGATTAATTTAAATCTGTCAGGTGGGATGTTTCCCATCTTACATGCATTAAAAGATTCCTTTTTTCTTGTTGTTGCTGTCTGTCTAATAATGTTTCCATGTGCAGAAACGCCTGCGTGATGATGGGAGCTGCTTTCTCAGCACCTGAGTACGGCCTGAAGGTGGCAGATGTGAGCAAAGTCCGCACTCTCAATGCAATCGCCAAAAATACCTTGTGAATAGGTACTGGATGATCATGACCGACAGCAGAACAGATATCTCAAAAGTGATTTATTTTTACCAAAGCCCAGAATAACTAGATCAAACAGTCCTTAAAGTCAGAGCTCAGGGACAGGCCTGCAACCTTCTGGGATATGCACTCAATCTAAGTGTTGTAGCCAATTTGACGTCTCATGTTGTGTGTGTTGAGCTGTGGGTGTTACGTCATTTACACACCTGAGGGCATAGGCGGATGATCAATCATTATCTATTTAGGTGAGTCACAGCTGTAGGAAGCCACACAGTTTTTCTACCGTGCTTTCATGCTTACGTTTTGTCTGTTCGGGTTTTAATTCAGTGTTAGCATTTTGTTTTTGGTATATTACTAGTTTTTACGTGTGTATTCAGTGCACTCGGTGTTTTGTAAAAATCTTTCTAGAGCGTGTTAATCAATTATCAAATGCACTTGCCGTGGCAGACATCATTTATTTGCACCAACACGCGTTGGAAAGGACTTCAAATTCCCTCAACTGGCATTTTTTTGTTGTTTGATTGCCACTGCAGTAAGTGTCTCACAGTGGAGAGCAATTCATATTTTACATTTATTATTGTACACCTTTATGTGGCCTCAGAAATACTGTAATAAGACACACGCTATATTGCTAAATTAAAAATGATTGTGTTCTAAAACACGGATCAGCGCTGCTGCTTGTTTCATGTAGTTGACCTATATTTATTTACATCAATCCCTATGTACAGTGTAAAATAACTCAAAGCTGTGACTTCCTGTACTTTTATTATGCCTACAAAGACAGAAACATTGTCGCTTGATTCAGTTTGCGCAGATTTTAATTAAAGTCTGAAAGAATTCCAACAACTCAGTGAATTTTCTTTTATTCTTATGTTGTTCAATGTCTCCTACAATTAAAACCAGTCAGACATGGCATACTAATGCAGAGTCATGCTTCTTTTACACTAGTTTTAGTAGTTAATGAGATTTAAGAGGTTCGAGCGTCGTGTTATTATCTTCACGTTCACTGATATCTAGACAGGCTAAATTGATTCTTAAATGATTGATTCAAATCTTTCAAACTCTCACAGTGACAGCTGACCACACAAGCAGCATTCTGGCTTTATTGAAGTGATTTGAGAGTCAGTGAACCTGTGATGTCATTTAACAAAAGTGGCATATCAATAGAGAGTCAATGGCGCATTGACATGGCCGAGACATAACATAATGTCACTGATGGCACAGTTTTACACCATGATATTAAACCTCATTTGAACTCAACTACTTTTCTTTTTTTTACAGTTATTTTACATCACAAGGGTCAATTCTGTTTGTCTTAACAAAAAATAGACTTAATTTTCAACTTTGCAGCCCAGTAACATGTTAGCATACAGCTTAGCGAGACAAGCTAAGACACACAGGCAAATATCCCGGGGTTGTTCAATGAAGCAGGTTTACTAAATCATCTGCATGACAAAAAAAAAACCCAAAAGCTCCTCAAAACTGGAACTTGGACTGATCTGGTCAGGGTTTTACTGAGCACAGTTATCCAGTTACTTTATAATAACATGTTGTTCTATTATATCTATCTTTCAAGTGCTGAAGGTCAAAACATAACATTTGACAAAACACATTAACATTAACAAATGTTGTGTTTTCTGAAATGTCGTATTTTCTGAAATGTTGTGTTTTCTGAAATGTCGTATTTTCTGAAATGTGGTGTTTTGACCTTCAGGGTCACCGTATTCAAGTCTTCAATATGTATGTATGACAGTATTGCGCTTTAGTATCAATGATGAACTGTCCCTGATGGCATTTGTCTTGGTCACATTATGCCAAACCCAAGTTTCATTAATTGATTTTATTCTCTTCTACATCTGCTAATTATTCACTTCAGAATAAATCTGTTTGACTTAACAGAAACAAGTAGGTATTTTTTATTTATTTAACCTTTATTTAACCAGGAAAAAAACTAATTGAGATTAAAAATCTCTTCAAGAGTGTCCTGGCCAAGACAGGCAGCAGCATAGACAACACATTTCAAACATAAAATCCACATAAAACAATACCAAGTTTACAGAAATTATAAACTATCAAATCATTCTAAACAGTCAGAAACATCTACAGCTGGAAGTACCTTCGTTCAAATCATTTAAAATCATTATAAAAGCATCCAATGAAACCAGCTCCTGAAGATTCAGAACGCCTTGCAGTTGATTCCAAGCTGAGGGAGCAGCAAACTTAAAAGCTATTTTTCCCATTTCAGTACGAACTTTGGGGATAAGTCCCCCACTTTGTTTCATAATATAGGTTTGCAGGTTGGAGGGAAGCAATCCAAGAACTGCCTTATAAACAAAACTATGCCAATGTTTAAGTCTACGAAAGGACAGGGCAGACCATCCTATCCTAGCATACAAAGAGCAATGGTGAGTACGTGCCTTGAGATTAGAGATGAATCTCAGTGCTCCATGATAGAGAGTATCGAGCATATGTAGCGATTGTAAAGATGCATGCATGTCTATAATATCACCATAATCCAGTACAGACATAAAGGTTGCATCAACCAGTTTCTATAGGTATAGTTGGATGTTTATGAATGCACAAAGAGGTTGCCCAATTCAGACAGTTGCATTTGTACATAGCAACAGTCTATATTGTACAAGACTTGGCGAATTGTTGTTTTTCACCTATTTCCTCTATTATCTCTGGTCATAGATAAAAAAAAAAGTTTAATGGATTGATTGTTCAGTCTATAAAAGGTCAGACATTAGTAAGAAAATGGCCATCACATTCCCAGAGCCAAAGGTGGCGTGTACAAATTACTTGTCTTGTTAGGCCAACAGTCAGATACCCAAAGTTATTCCGTTTCTATCCTAAAACGCTGAGAAAACAAACAAATATTCACTTTTGAAAAACTGGAATGAGGGAGCTTTTGTCATTTTGCTTAAACAGTTGCATAAACAATTCATTGTTCAGTTCCAAATTGTTGCGACTAATCGTTAAATCGACTACTCATGGCATTTTTGCGTGGCATATTTCTTTAAGGTGACCTCTGCCTCTTTTATTCTTTAGCAAGTGTTGCGCCTCAGACTGAATGGGAAACAGTCAAATATTTACATACATCTCTGGTTTCAAGTTGCTCTCAGTTATGATCTGTTATAGGCAGTGCATGAACAGTTTTCTACTTTACATTACCCCTCTCTTAAAACTATGTTCGGCATTTGTCATCCCCCTCATAGCTTCTCCCAGCTTCAGCTGAAGTCCTGCACTACACTTGTGTAGCAAGCATTCAAACTGAGTTGATCAGTACTAAGGGCCAATCATCACAGACCATCATGCTCACCTTTATACATTGTCAATGAGATGGTCACAGTGCTCTTTGATTACGTGTGGGTTGTCTTCACATGGCTGTCCTTGAGGCTATGCACACAATGAGTCAACCAGCTTAAGACCATGTGGTGTTATCAAACATGTAATGATTAACCATCACGCAGTCGGAGTAATCTGTTTTAGGATCATCACAGTCAGTGAACAACTGTTCACACACATTCGTAAATACTAATAATGGTTGTATTTGCAGCAATGTAAATGAATGACTTTATTACACAACAAGTCTACCTGGGTCATGCTGAGGATTCATTTTACTCTATTACAATTTAACCAAGATTTAATACACTGTTTGCTTATTTTCTCTGGGCTAATATTGTTTACAAGGTTATGTATCAGCTCTGTTTTTGTTAAAGTTGTTTCTTATAAATACACTTGGGCGTAGTAGAAAGCTAAAAAAAGATGCAACTGTGTTTATAATTAACCCTTTCGATTGGGAGATATATATGAGGCTGGATGACACGCAGGCATGGATCACAACTTCAGCAAAACAAAGTGTTCCTATCTCTCTTTACATGCAGACAGACTCACACATACACACCAGCGGCACTCCTCTTTGTTCCTGTGCTGTGTCTGGTAGCAATTTACCTCTGGAATCTTAAAAAAAATAGCCCAGCATCAACATGGCACATGAAGAAAAACCAGCGCATCATAGCACAAATGCTTAGTTTTTGGTCATGTATTGTTGCTCCAGGTTAGGGTGGTATTACCCTCTGTCTTAATTTCTAGAGAGGACAGACATGCAAAGTTAATCTGTACTTAATCTTTCTTTGACTTGAATCTCTTGTGTGCAGCAGTGTTCCGGTTGTGGAGACCAGCCCTCCTCCTGATCAGAATAGGAAACGGAGTGGGAAAAAGCCAAGCAGCCCTTCCCTCTCCCAAAACTCACACCAGCTAAGAGTCTGTTCTGATAAACACTGCAGTTTTTTCAAATAACACTACAGCAGCTTCAACAACCTTGTTTGTGTGCTAACATCCTTACTAATCGGATGTTACTTGAGTTCCTGAAAATTGGTCCAGAGAGAGTGAAGGCATGCTGAGGAGAAGTGGAAACACAACAGGAAAAGGGGTCTAATGAGCCCTTTCCCTCCCCTTCCCTAAACACATTCCCTTTTTTGGTGGGAACAAGGAAAAACTGCAGAGGAATACTTGTTATTCTGTCGCTTGTTTTCTCATGCAACATGCAGGCATCTGCGTGAAATATTGAACTTTGAACACATATGGGCTTTGAGCAGTGTCGGTGGGCTGGATCAAGGGTGGATTTTCTCAATGACTTCGACGGCAGTTGTTGAGTTTTCTCATTTACCCAGCAGGAGGACTGCCTGTGTGTGCTGCTTCTTGCGGACATCACACGACGACTGCTACAGTAGAGGACAACCCTAAAGCTCTTCTGCCTAAAAAGACTGAAATCAAGACTCAAGTTAAGCTTTAACCCATCTGCTCTTTACATTAAATGCAGTACGTCTCTAGCATACTTCAGTCTGGTTTGGTTTCTGATTAAAAGACTCATGGCTCAAAGTCCCTCAGAGTCACATCCTGCAATTGTCTCTGGAGTGTGGCTGGACAGTGGAGAGAGCAGGACTGTTTGAGTCAACCCGCAGTGAAGCAGAGGGCGAGAGGTGTCTGGCTGTCTAGTCATCTGAGGGCGACTGAAGCCACCGGTGAGGACCATGTGTGCTGCAGCTCTGGAGGAGTTCTGTGGGTCCGTCTTCTGGGTGAGTTAAGCAGCCATGGGTTAATGTAATGAGACGCAGCAGGGTTCAGAGAAATGGCTTCATTGTGGCGTCCAATTGACAATTTTACATTCTCAAGATGAAAAATGCTGAATAACTTGTAACTGTAAATGTAACTAGATAATTATAAAGGATGGATACAGTTAAATCTGTACAGTGTAATAGAATACAATGTAATATCTCTATGTACTATAATATCTCTATGTATATATAGAGAGATATTATAGTATTATAGAGATATAAGTTTTTTATGTTTTTTTATTATGTTATTACAAAATGTAAACCGTATAAACCTCATTGACACAGATAACAAAAATGAATATTATAAGCTTCTTCACAAATGTTGTAGTATCACAGAACCTCTATATTTGATTGTGATATTTTGTACAGGCTTCATTTTGTTATGTTGATCCCTTCAGTATGTGTTGTGAAGGACATGCTGTATCTAAGAAGGTTATTTATTTAAAAAGAATACAACTAAGATGTGTAAGAAAAAGTATACTATGTTCAAAGGATGTTTTAAATTGAACTTTTATCTGAAAACATTGTATACATTTTAACCCCTGTACACAGTGAGTGAACATGTGAGTGAACATGTGACTGGCCAATAATGACTCTTAAGTAAGACATGATTTTATGAGCTATAACAGCCTATGATTGTAATGATTTTTTCACCTCAGCGGCAGGACAATATCTAGAAACACTTACAAGGCAAAGCAAGGCAAATTATTTGAGCTGAAGTGGTTAATGAATAGAAAATAATGGGCTATTTTGATGATCTAATTAATCGTCTGTTAATTTTTAAGCAAGCATTGTGAAACATGCTACACATTCTCTGCTTTCAGCTTCTCTAATGCGATACTGCTTTCCTTTGTCAACTCTCATTATCAAACTGAATGTTTTTTTTTGCAGTTTAGGTCAGAAAAAACACGTGAAGACGTAACGTTGGACTCTGGGACATTGTGTTTTTTTGGACATTTTATAGACCAAACTGTTAATCAGTTAATTAATAGGCATCCACATAATTGCACAGTGCATAGTTCCTCCTGGATCTTGTATTAAGAGTGTAAACTGTGGAATGGATCTGGGCTTCTCTTAATAACAGGTTGCTCAAACAGCAGATGGCATTAACTTCAAGTGCTTGAAACGCTAATAAGTACTTCTATAATACTAAGACTTTCAAAAGCACCAAAGTTTCTGTACTGTTCCAGGCTCTTTTGTTCTTATAACACATTCAACTCCTTTGTGTTCAGCTCCTTCTGCTCCACATTCCTGTCAATCTGTTAGCACCCACCTCACCATAGTTCTCTTCCCCCGGAAGTGCACATTGCACATGCTGCTGCACATACAGCAGTATGCAGAGACTTAAGGTTTACTCACTTGTGAGTCACGGCTTAATATGGAGTGAGCCCATGAGTAAACAGATGACAGTGTGCTGGCCTTTCTCCGAGATTAGCAGGGCAGCCCTTTTGTGGTCTCTCATCCTTGTGTGATATATTCTGTGTGTGTGTTTGTGTGTGCACCTCAGAATGCATCATATCTGAATAGAGAAGACCCAGACCTCCCAGTATGTGTAGAGCAGACGGTGCTGGTCTGGATCCCCCTGGCGTTCCTGTGGCTCTGTGCCCCGCTAAACATGGCCTCGCTCTGCATGAGGACACAAGTGAACACAAAACACCTGTCCAAGCTCTACCTCTGCAAGCAGGTAATGGAACACAGGATGGAAAAGAAATAAGTAGGCACACTATTCCAGGCATAATGTGATGGTAAGAGGGAAGAAGACGAAGCTGATTTTAATTACGTGCTCCACGATTAAGAAATCTGGGTCCAAGATTCAGAAGAAGATCCAACGATACAATGATTTAATTTCCTGTCTCAGTAGGCTTAAAAGGATTTGTTTTATTTAAAATCTCCACCAGATATCTTTTAGATACGTACAAATACTAATAATAATTTGTCTGTGGTATGTTCTTTCTATAAAATAGTCCTGCATTAAAAGAAATCCATAAGGTATGAATATACAAGTGTTTTTAGACTACTAGACACAAAATGTCTCCTACACCTGCACTGGAGGGTTTCACATTTCCACATCACACATGTGTAAGTTGTCTGTTGGACCATGAATGCTTCTTAAACTAGTTATGATGTCACAAAATCATCTTGTGTGTGTTATTCTTTCCTCCTTCAGCAGGTGAATGAGAAAACAGCCTTATAGCATCAAAGTCTGCACAGACATCATTCTGCACAGTGAAGCATATCAACATCCAAGTGAAGTCTTCTTGTCTTGTCTTTCCTCCCCTCAGCTTCTGGTGTCACTGTTGTTGCTGACGGCCATAGCAGCCCTGGCAGTCACAATAGCAGAGGATTATGGTCCAAGCAAAGACCCACCTGTCACAACAGTGAAAAATGCTGGTGTATACTACGCAAACCCCGTCCTGTACGCTGTCACATGGGTAAATATAGCAGGTTTTACACTTGATTTATTTGCTCTGGTGCTCACGATGGAAAGATGACATGTTTCTGATGCTCTGACATGTCTTCTTTCTTTGTTAGATCCTTCTGCTGTTGTGTCAGGAAGGAGTGAGGCGGAAGAAAGGTGCAGTGGACTCTGCCACTCTCTTTGTCTTCTGGTTCCTCCTTGTTCTGTGCGACGTCTTCCCTTTCCAGACCCTCCTACGAGATGCACTCAAGCTGGTACGAGCCATTAACCAGTGAGAGTTGGGAGCAAGGCATTAAGTGGGAAGAAAATTGGATTCATTACTCAGGCAGAATGCAATCACTTGATTTGATGCATTCTAGCTCTCCATGTTTGTCAGTAGTTCACCATTCATCGTTGCATCTCCCTCACCTCACCCTAAAACATCTTTCTTACGCTCATCTTTGACCATCAGGGAGAGATCAGTGATGTCCCTCGTTTTTGCCTTTTCTACATTTCCTTTGTGCTGGAATTGATTGCACTTATTCTCTCTGCTGTGGCTGATATCCCTCTGGAAGCCAAGGAGTTTGTTAAAAAGGTACCTAAGCAACCTGATGGAGGCATTTTTGTTTTGATACTTCATAATAAATCCATAATAATGTAACAAATGTAATACACTGAACCTTCATCACATAAGCCTGCTGTGAACATAATCCATCTATGCGTCTTTTGTTGTTTTTATCCACAGAATCCCGAGGCAGGTGCAGTGTTCTTGAGCCGAATCACCTTCAACTGGTTCAACAGGTAAATTAAAACGAGCCCTAGCAAACTCCCACAAATGTTCGCCGCAACGTCCAACTTCTCCTTGTCTCTCTAGTATGGTTTTGAAGGGGTTCAAGCGGCCCCTGGTTCAGGAGGACATGTGGGAGCTGAGAAAGACAGATGGCACTGCTTACATCAACCAACGCTTCCAGTATTTCATGCAGTCGGAGTTGGCTGCAGCTCGGGTCCAGTTCCAAAAGAAGAAACGTAGTGAGAACAGAGACAAAGTCGAGGAAGAGGTCTTTCAAAATGGCCTCTCCAACAGTCTGGGGAAAGGCGTCAGTCAGGATGTGCTCATGATGGTAAGAGTGTGCAGAGAAAAAAGTACAGCACATTCTCTTGCACCCCAAAGTGATTTTATTTTAGTTGTGCTATTGATTCTCTGCCAGGTGCCCCAGCTGTTTGTTGTTGAATAGAGCCTATCAATGTGTGCTCAAACTATTTTTTTCTATAGGAGGACAACAGAAAGAAAGAAGATGAAAAGAACAAGAAAAAGGAGAAAAAGAAGGAGGAAGAAGACTATCCCAATTCATGGCTCATTACCACCATTTACAAGAGCTTTAAAGGGATTCTGTTTGAATCAGCCATCTTCAAACTTCTGCAGGACCTGCTAGCTTTCGCCAGTCCTCAGCTCCTGAAGTGAGTCGAGTTTTAAATAAAACCATCTCTGAGGCGCCAAGATACATTCACTGGTTTCCAGTAGTTGTCTTGTAAGCAGCTAATTATTTCATTCTTCCTTATAAACAACATAGACCGAACACAAACCCTAAATCTGCTTAGTCACTCATCGCTTTCAACAAAGTTTATTTTTACTGTTCTCTGCCGTTTGCCCCTTCACTCTCTCAGTATTCATTGTAATCATTGACTCAAGGGTCAATAAACTCATTACAGAAGGATGATGAACTGGTGACAGTGCAGTGAAGGCCACGGGAAGCTCAGGATAAGAAAGGGAAAATTATTTTTCACCCCAACATGGAGCACAAGATTGAAATCATTGTTTAACCTTCTGTTTAGCATTGCACTTCTGACATCGTTGGGTTTGTTTTTCTTAAAGGATCAAAATCTGTGCAGCAGTACCAGAGCTTGTCTTTTTTATTCCATGCATTCTTTTTCCTTGTAAAAAGCTGCCACCTGCATTACCCACCATGCAGCTTCACCATCGAGAAGGTTTTGGAGATTCCAGTGTGTTGTGCTAGTTGCGGCCAATGTAGCCTCAAACCGAGATGAGAAGCGGGCTACTACTTTTATCTTGAGCCTCAGCCCACAAGTGACATCATTTGAGGCAATTGATCAGATTTTGTGCAGCTCCCTCTGACAATGCAAAAGTCTTCATACACATTTTTCACTGCAGTAGCACCCCACAAGTCCTGTAAACAGACTTTGTTGTGTTAAATCAGTGCAGTTCCCCTGTAAAGCTACGATAACATTCTCTGGCCTTGTGAATGTTCTAACTCTTTAAGCTTAACTATTCACTACTCATTGGTTAGTACATAGGCTTCTGACATAATACATTACATGAATGAAAGACAAATAACTGCCATTAGATGCTGGAAATATCACAATAGCAAGTGTTGAGCTTCCTCATTAACTAACCATTTTCTTTTCTTTTTGTAGATCGATGATCTCCTTCACTCAGGACACATCCAGGTATCCCTGGGAAGGGTATCTGTATGCAGTGCTGCTGCTAGTGGTGGCCATTCTACAGTCAATGTTCCTGCAGCAGTACTTCCAGCGCTGCTTTGTGCTGGGGATGAAGGTTCGCACTGCCATTATGGCTGCTGTGTACAAAAAGGTAAAAACACGACTGAAATGTTCCTACTTTACTTCAAACAGAGTTAATAAAAGAAAATAAATTACCCTGCCAGTTCAAGTCGCATGAACATACGCTCACTCACCCTATCTGGGTCACTTTCATCAATACATGTGATACAAGATGAAAATGTAGTTTAATGAGCTGTTCATTATCTCATATATGTTTGGATACAGTGGATGTACCTTTTATGTTTTCAACCACTTGTTAGATTGGCATCAGAAGCATTCAGATTCAGATTTTCCTTTTAGTTATCTAATCGAGATCCCCCTCCTGTCGTGCTCACTTACAAGAGCATGAAGTTTGAAATAATTTGTTTTTAAATGCCTCTGTATCTTTCATCATTTCAAATAAACAGTTTTTTTTAAACTCCCACCAAACTGTCCACCTTTTAATTCCCTCCCATCTCCCTCTCTCCCTACAATCCCTTCTTCATCTCTTTCCCAAGGCATTGGTGGTGTCCAATGAGGCTCGTAAAGAGTCAACGGTTGGGGAAACGGTGAACCTGATGTCAGCAGACGCCCAGCGCTTCAACGATGTGACCAACTTCATCCATCTGCTGTGGTCCTGCCCTCTGCAGATCATTGTGTCCGTTGTTTTCCTGTGGATGGAGTTAGGACCTGCTGTGTTGGCAGGACTGGCAGTCATGGTGCTAATGGTGCCGATCAATGGACTGATAGCCAACAAGGCCAGAAAAATCCAGGTCAGTTGACATACAGTATACGGTTACACCTTTAGAGTATATTGCACCGTATAGATAGAACAATAATAGAGCTACAATTTTATATTTAAAATTGAATTACAGCCTAAAATACTTAGTGTGTCTTTAATATAATTACAAATAAAATTGAATGATGACACTAGAAAAATGGTGCACTAAAAACAATACATCAGTATTTAATTACATGGTGGTTAAATGATAACTCCTGGTGAAGTCTCCTTCCTATAAAAAGTGCACAAAAAAACACTAACAAAATTGAATATTATTTACATACATTTACCTTTAACCGACATATAATAATATTTAATAATATATTTAGTTCTGCGTGCCCAATTTTCTGGCATGACATTAGACCATATACACACATGTTGATCAAGAGTAAAAGTGTATTGGTATGGGTATTTCGTTTCACCGCATTGATACGGTGTTGGTTTGGATGCATTTTCAGTGTTTTGTATTTATGTCAAAGATGTTTTTTTTTTTTTTTAAAGAAATGTGAGGCAACTTTGAGAAGCTTCGAGAACACTTAATTTAAAGGAAACTTAATGCTTCAAATAACCTCTCTTCCTGGCTCCATTGTAGTATGAGATGGTTTTTGTTATTTTTCTGTTTTATCTGTTGGGGTTAACGGTGAGTTACGTGTCCCTGCTGATTTATATGTTCTCTATATTTTCAGATAGAGAACATGAAATTCAAAGACAAGAGGCTGAAAATCATGAATGAAATACTCAATGGGATCAAGGTGAGCTAATATCCCACCATCAATGAAAAATGGTGTAAGATCACCACCTCTGTTCCTTTTTAATTGTGTAAAAGGCGGATTGGTGGAGGTGGGGGGACTCTAAGCGATGCCTTCCTCACATGCTTCAGGAAAAAGCTGAAATGTTACTGCCGCAGAGCTTATATTATACTGCATCTACCAGGCGTTTTATTTTTATTGACTACATAAAAGGTATGAAAGCTATCCCTCTGTTCCCACACCCCTTCCTTCTCCGTGTCCTCCACAACGCCCTCTACTCCCTCGTCCCCCTCTTCGTCCTTCGCCTCCCACCAGATTCTGAAGCTGTATGCATGGGAGCCATCCTTCCAGGCACAGGTGGAAGGCATTCGTGGGCAAGAACTGAACGTCATGAGAAAGTTTGCCTACCTGACGTCGGTCTCCACCTTCATCTTCAGCTGTGCTCCGGCTCTGGTGAGTCCTGTGAAGGATTCACATCTCCAAGCCAGGCTCAGTCAGATATACATAATACCCTGTTCTGTTCTGTGGTTATAGCCACGAAGGATATTGTTGATTCAATGACACACACCTGAGTTAACGTGATGCCTCTGTACCTGGTGAAGAGCCATCCTGGGCTAAGAAATGTTGTTCTCTCGTCGGATATGGTCACTTCAACCTGATGCTGGGTATTTTTTGCAGGTGTCTCTGACCACATTTGCAGTGTTTGTCGGGGTGAACTCGGACAACGTGTTGACCGCTGAGAAAGCTTTCACTTCCATCTCTCTTTTCAACATCCTCCGTTTTCCCCTGGCCATGCTGCCCATGCTCATCGCAGCCATTGTGCAAGTAAGGGAACCACAACACATGGCACATGCACACATACCAAACCTAAACCCACTAACCTGTTCTTCAACACTTCAGACAACAGTTTCGAGGAAGCGCCTGGAGAAGTTTCTGGGAGGTGAAGACCTTGAAAATGACGTTGTGCGCCATGACTCCAGTTTCAGTATGTTCGCCATCAGCATTTACACCTATTCCTCTGCTGAGCAGTGATACATGTAGACAGTACATACTGTATGTCCTCTCTTCCTTCTATTTTCATCTGTTAGACACTGCTGTTAGCATATGTGACGGTTCCTTTGCTTGGGAAAGGGGAGCCGACCCTCTGCTGAAAAAGTACGTTTGTTGTGTCAAAGTTACACATTTAGATATTTCGCAATAACACTGCAAAACATTGTATTTGTCCCTACTGTATTTTACAGAATTCAGCATTCTTATTCTGTGTGTGTTTACCAGTGTGTCCTTGGAGATTAAACCTGGTCGGTTGGTAGCAGTAGTGGGAGCTGTGGGCTCAGGGAAGTCCTCTCTCATGTCAGCCCTCCTGGGAGAGATGCACACCACCAAAGGCTTCATCAACATTCAGGTGACACTTTACTCCTGTCTTCATGTCTGTCCAATAATAACATCAATAAAGCCAAGGACACATAATGTGCACAGATGGTTGTTCCTGTGCGGTAATAGTAAAATAGTTAAATCACTACAGAGTACAAAAGGTGATTCAAGAGTGTGCTCTCTCTTATAATTTCTGTTTGTCTGTTAGACTTACCATACATAAAAAATCAGCCAGTGTCTTTGGTATTTGATGATAAAATATACAGAATAAGTCTGCGCTGCAGTAGTTACAATCATCGAAAAATCAAAATACAATCAAGCCTCGAATGGCTTATTTCCAGTGCGGTCCTCCAACACACAACAAACACATAAAAACCATAACACCAGAGAGATACAACGTGCATACAGTGGCAGAGTAGCGCAGTCTACATGTTCCAAGCTCTCCTCACGGTATAAATCAGGCCACAGGTTACTGAGAAGCCTCTTCAAGGCCACTTTGAAGTTGTGCTTCAAGGAAGATTATTCCATTGTTTTACCCTTCAAAGTCTTAAAACAAAACAATATTTGTTGAACCATAACATTTTTTGAACCACCTCTTGTTACATAGCTGTGAGTCAGTGAAAAGTGAAGAGAAATGTCTCTTCGTCTTTCACGTAACCAATTTTGAGAAATCTTACTTCACTTGTGTTTTAATATCAAATAAACACAGCAGTTAAGTTAACAATAGAACCTGGAAGTCTACAGTACAAGGTGTTCAAAGAACTGGTTGTTCCATGTTGAACGGGGAATAGCTTGAACCTTCATTACTCCCAGAGTAAAACTAATAGTGAAGGCTGCTGGAGCATTGTTAGATATTCAAACAGTTGAACAATACAGTCCAAAAAAGCTTTTTAACTTTTTCTCTATAAAAAGGTTGTTGATTTTTTTTCACCAGTGTAGTGTTTGGTTTGAATGAAAACCTGCATAAATACCCCCTTCTCCATGGCAGGGGGCTGGACAACAAGTCTGGTTACAAGGAACTCCGCGCCCTGACTTGTAATGTCTTTCTGTCCAGGGTTCCCTTGCCTTTGTGCCACAGCAAGCCTGGATCCAAAATGCC
The DNA here is from genome assembly GCA_036023855.1 of Gadopsis marmoratus. Lineage (NCBI taxonomy): Eukaryota > Metazoa > Chordata > Actinopteri > Centrarchiformes > Percichthyidae > Gadopsis > Gadopsis marmoratus. The sequence goes on from JAVQJF010114417.1 coordinate 21,452, forward strand.
ACTCTGAGGGATAATGTCCTGTTTGGCTCTCCCCATGACGACAGGAGGTTCCAGGAGGTGATACAGGCCTGCGCCCTGGCCCCTGACCTAGAGCTGCTGCCTGGGGGTGACCTCACTGAGATTGGAGAGAAAGTAAGATTCGAGATTTTTAGGGTTCAGGGATCTAGATGTGATAGTCATGGGGGTTTTGCTGCTGTTCATGTCTCATCCTGTGTAAACACATTCTGGACGTTCGATGACGTCTCAAGGTTGTGTTATTGCTGCATAGAAATGTAGTTCTGGTACTGGGGGGAAGATTCTCCTTATGATCCTTTAGACCTAATATTGCCTTTGTTTTAAATCCTCTCCTCTCCTCTCTTCTCCTTCCTCAGGGCATCAACCTCTCAGGGGGTCAGAAGCAGCGTGTGAGCTTGGCCCGGGCAGCTTACAGTCAGGCTGATATTTGTCTATTAGATGACCCCCTGTCTGCTGTGGACTCGCATGTAGGAAAGCATCTCTTTGACAAAGTTATTGGACCCAATGGACTACTCAAAGACAGGGTTTGTGCTGAGCCTACGTTAAAGCATCGATTAGTAGTAAATGGTTCACTTCAAAAGAACTACTATTTGAATATGATATAATTCACAGTAATGTGTTAAATATGCTGGTAGCACGCAGTTGCTTTTTTTTTATACCTAAAGTAGTAATAAAACCAAATAGAATAATAAAAATGTGATTGTGGCTTAACAATGATGCCATAAACCTGCTGGTATACAATACAGTAAAGTACACTATATATTCTATACTGCCCAGAGTGAATTATGATCTATCAGCTGTGTGTGTCTTTGTCTGTACAGACTCGTATCTTGGTGACTCATGGAGTGAGCTTCCTGCCATATGTAGATGAAATAGTGGTCTTGGTAGACGGAGTGGTTTCTGAGGTTGGAACCTACAACAGCCTTCGCGCAAGCAGAGGAGCTTTTTCTGAGTTTCTAGACACATACGCCCAAGAGCAAAGCAATCAGACCCACACAGAGTCAGGTAATTTCCCCTTTTTTCTCACTGCATCTTGGTCGGAAGCTGCACAAAATACTTTACTTTTGTGGCACAACCAATAACTGTGGGTGACATTTGCATATGGGTCATGAACTATAAATAAGATGGCATTATTAAGACACTGCAATGCCGTGTTATCATATTTGGATCAATTCTTCAATGCAAATATGAAGAAATGTGTCTTATTGTTCTGATTCATCACAATTTCCTCAAGCGCAATAAATTTAATAAAGTGGACTGTTTCTGCAGATTTGTAAGACACTGTGACCATTTTCACTCAGATTGTTGCCAGGACACTACAGATGTAGAACTCATCCCTCAGCGAGAGGACACTCAACCCGACTCTCCTTTGGAGGACACGGTTTCTGTTACACTGAAGAGAGAAAACAGTATCCGCCGTAGCCAGCGCAACGGCAGGTTAGAGTACAGTGAAGTGGGGGGGGAAGTGGGCTTCTTGTAGGTCACGTGAGCAAGTAAACACTATTACACCTCATATTCAAAATGTCTGTCTCATATGGTATTTCTTGTTTTCATTCAATATTTGATTCTCCCACTGTTTTCTTATTTTGTCTGTGCTGTCCATTTTTCTAGTATCAGACTAAGAAAACGTAGTTCCATAAAAAAATCTGAAGATGTTGGTGACTCAAAGAAAGGCCAGCGGCTAATAGAGAAGGAATCTATGGAAACAGGACAGGTAATCTTAGTTATCGGTCTGCCTAAATATGTTTTATTTAACAACATAAATGACACAAAATTTGAACTTTTCCTGAGCCTTTTTTTCTCTCTTATATCCAGGTGAAGTTCTCAGTGTACCTCCAGTACCTGCGTGCCTTGGGCTGGGGATATTCTTCTATGGTCTTCCTGGTTTACTTCACGCAGAACATTGCTATAATCGGTCAGAACCTGTGGCTTAGTGACTGGACCAATGATGCATTGGAGTACTACAACAAGACATACCCTAACTGGAGGAGGGACACCAGGGTGGGAGTGTTTGGAGTCCTGGGAGTGGCTCAAGGTAACTGAATATTACAGTCTTTTTAATTTTGCAGATGCTTTCACATTCATGCCAGTTAGCGTCAAAGCTTCTCTTTGTGAGAGTAAAAATCTCCGCCTCTCTTTATTTATTTATGATCCAGTTGTTTTGCAATATTTAATATCAACCATCACATTGAGTTTCTATAAGTCTAACATATAAGTTTGTATAAATGTGTTTTTTCACTTTTTTGCCTTAACTGTGGAGCCACAGCCAGGAGGTTGTTAGCTTAGCTTATGCAGCGTACTTAACACACAAGCCCTGACAGTGGTAGCAATCTCAATCAACTATTTTCTTAATCTTGTCGCATTTTCTTAGGTCCTTTATTTGTCTTTTAATGTTTTCATGCTAATGCCCAACTAATTTTTTTAATTTTCTCCTTTGTTACTGCTAGGTTTTTAGCAATTGACAGGCATTTTCACACTAAGGTCATGTTGAAGTCATGATTGAATCGTCCACACTGACGTGCATGATAATGAAATATTACTACTGCTTCAGTTTCATGTGAGTGGAGCACCATATTGCTGTGCCAAAGTCATTGCAACTACTATTTCAAATTCAAACCGACAGTCCTTTCTTGGCTGTTAGCCTATTGTGACCATTAATGAAATTACTGTTAATGTTAATGTTGTCATCTGACAACAGAAAGAAAAGGGATTCAACAATTGATGATATACTTTATCTTATCTCCCCACTCTGAGAATTGTCTGTAGTTCTTTAAGTCCTCTCCCAACAGCTGCCCAAGTATATTCAGTACCTTTTTTGGATTTCGCTTACTCTGTTGCTAATCAACTGCAGAAGCATGAATAAACACTGCATAAGATGATGTGTACATCACTTGAGTTTGCCTGAACTGATATGTTGCTCCATTTTAATGTAACTGATTAGCCAACAAGTAATTACAGTAGAGTAAAGAGCACTTAATGGCTTAAGTGTGGGGGCCAATGTTCTCTTCAGTGTAAGAGGACAAACAAAACTGTTACAGCAACCAGGCCTGAAAGAAATAAAGCCGAAGTCAAGAAAAGTGCACTTGAGTCTTGAGTTTAGTTCTCTTCACTAATCTCATTCATGCTTTAGTGCAAAATGGATTTCACTGTGTGAAGATGTAGTATATGTATATGTAGTATATATTTTAGAAACTCTCTCCTTCTATGCCAGGCATTTTTGTGTTCCTCGGTACGCTGCTCATGGCCAATGCTTCGGTCGCTGCATCTCGCGTCCTCCATTCAAGGCTGTTGAATAACATTCTGCGAGTTCCCATGGAGTTCTTCGACACCACGCCGATTGGAAGGGTGGTCAATCGTTTTGCAAAAGTAGGATTTTTCATTTACCTTTTCATTGTTTTTCACAATTCTTTTTCCATTTTCCTATTTCTTTTTTGCTTTCTTTTGTTCTTGCTTTCTGACATTTTGATAACAAATCTAATTTAAGAGGGCAACTTGAATAAATCTGCATAAAGTCATCTCAGTTGGATACCAGGATATATTACAACTGGACCGTGGAGTTGCTTGGTCAATTCTGCCCGCTGCATTTATTACCATGGAGATTCCTCGGCTCCTGATGGACAAGGACAAATTGAGGACACCTGCTCATAAGACGCAATTATGAAACCCTCTAAGCCCTTCTCAATCTGATGCCCCACCTCTCCAATGTGATACCCCCCTCAGGTGTACTCCAATATGTCCCTGTCCACCAAGAAACATGGCATTTCCACATGTGTTAATGAAAAAAATGAGGTTGAGGCTGATTTCATTAAGATTGGATTGTTGTAATGTGATCTGGTTGAAAGACTCACTTTGCCATCACTGCTTCTGAAGGACATTTTCACAGTGGACGAAGCCATTCCACAGTCCTTCCGCTCCTGGCTCCTGTGTCTGCTGGGCGTACTGGGGACACTGTTTGTCATCTGTCTGGCCACACCGTTCTTCGCCATCATCATCATCCCTCTGGCCCTGATCTACTACTTTGTACAGGTAAGCTGACCAAATTATTTGTGTAGTACTCATAGGAGGTTGAAAATTACTGATTAGGAAAGAATGTAAACACTGAATATAAAAGAGAGAAAGGCTTGTTCCTATTGTAGAGAGAATCCAATTGAACCTTCCACTTTTTTCTGTTTCTATTTCAATTTCTCTTGCCCTCCTTCGCCTAGCGCTTCTATGTAGCGACTTCAAGACAGCTGCGTCGGCTGGACTCAGTGTCTCGCTCTCCTATATATTCACACTTTAGTGAGACGGTGTCGGGTCTGTCAGTGATAAGAGCCTACGGCCATCAAGAAAGGTTTCTTAAACACAATGAAATAACTATTGACGAAAACCTCAAGAGCGTCTACCCGTGGATCGTGTCAAACAGGTCAGATATTAAACTCCAAACACAAATCATTTGCACACAAATCGAAGCACGTTATTATTCAAATGATATTTTCAGTGTGTAGAGCAAATGATGACACCCTTAGATTTGAGTGTATGTGTGTGTGTGTGTTTTGTCACTTCACAGATGGCTGGCCATTCGTCTGGAGTGCCTTGGAAACCTGGTGGTGCTTTTTGCTGCTCTGTTTGCCGTCATTTCCAGGAAGTCTCTTGCGAGCGGCGTTGTTGGCCTGTCTATATCCTACTCCCTTAATGTCAGTGACTGATGCACTCACACTATAGTACAGTGGTAATGATGATGATTTTGGTTCTGATAAAAATGTAAATTAATGCCAACAATGAAGCACATTCCTCTCTTACTGCGGCTCTGCAGGTGACCCAGACCCTCAACTGGCTGGTGAGGATGACCTCAGAGCTGGAGACCAATATTGTAGCCATAGAAAGAGTGAGTGAATACTCTGAGCTTGAAAATGAGGTATGTTGAAATGAGAGCTTTTTCTCTACAATCACAAACCACTGTGTGAACCTGAACTCATTTGCACCTGTTACATTTAGTTTCTGAGGTTTAAGGGCTTGGCACATAATTTTTCCTGTGATTCCGTCCCTTAAATAAACCGACTAATGGACTGTATAGAAATAAGTTTAGAAATTGTCTTCAGATGGTGTCATCATCATTTTATTGTTGAATCTGCTTTCCTTGAATGTGTCCATATTTTTAGGCACTTACATAGCTTAGAACAGGAATAGACGGATGCATCATAGCTTACCTTGACAACTGCTCCATCATGTGTCATCTACGCTGTGTGTCTTTGTTTTTTACAGGGTAAGTGGGAAGCTGACAGTCCGCCTCCAGACAACTGGCCCAAGGAAGGAAGGGTACAGTTTGAAAACTACAAGGTTCGTTACAGACCTGGATTAGACCTGGTGCTGCATGGAATCACCTGTGACATCGACAGCACTGAGAAGGTCTGTGTGTATGTGTCTGTATACCTGTCCATGTGTTCATGTGTGTATGACAAGCCTGTAGGCTGAATCAGTATGCAGCTAAATATATAAAATCAATAGAAATATAATAATATAAACTAAAAACTTTTTGTTTATTTATGTAGTTGCTGTGTACCTTTGAAGTCAGTTTTAGCACTGACCTACAAACTCAGAGAGGAAGTTAATATTGCATCTTCTTTATGATGGTGAAACCAGCAGTGTAAAGAAAAATTACCACCGAATTTCTTTTTAGTCCAGTCTAATTTTGTGTTTTCATCTTTGCAAGGAAATATTGATCTTTTGTCCACTTTTGTCAGACCTCACTTACTGTTTCTTTGCAGCATGCTTTACTGAAGTGACCACAGTTATTTTTACCTGGATTTTCTGATGATGAATCTTGAATCTCTCATCAGTCAGGGTTTTACTGCAGCATGGGCTACACAGACAGCAGCATCCGGCATGCACATACAGTATAATAACATAGAAAAGTGCATAGCCTCTTATATTATGGAATGCTTGCAACAATGCAGAGATGACTATAATCCGTATATAATACTAATCCCTCAGAGACGTTTTATTTTATAGTTTTGTTTATTTCACTCACTGGCGTATCTTGGACTGCTTTATAAGAGATTCTACAGGCAACAGGTAGACACTGCAAATAAATGCTGCTGCTGTTTCCATAAACATAAAATTAATCTCAGTTAACAACACAATTGAGAGTTTTGGGAGCTGGTTTAAAAGCTTTTGAAAACTCAGTATAGGCTACAGAAAGAGTATAAAAGCACACATACCCATGTTAAAAAGCTTCAAATTATTACTTCAACGTTTTGTAGAAAACACTCTGTGTACATCCAGGAACATATGGTCAGTGACTGTAGGCTATAAAACCTATATGTGCCAGCCATTTTGTTTTAACCTATGTGCTGTCTCCCACTGCATCCAGATTGGTATAGTGGGCCGCACAGGAGCTGGGAAATCAAGCCTGACCAACTGCCTGTTTAGAATTATTGAAGCTGCTGAAGGTCGTATCCTCATTGATGGTATAGATGTTTCCACAATAGGCCTGCATGACCTCAGAAACAAGCTCTCAATCATACCACAGGTATAGACATAAGCCTAAACACTTACACCTAATCCACACACAGTATTCAGTTGTAAATGGTACACTGACATATCCAACTCTGCGGGTGCAGGATCCAATGTTGTTCTCCGGGACCCTGAGGATGAACCTGGATCCATTCGACAGATTCAGTGATGAGGACATCTGGAGAGTATTGGAGCTCTCCCACCTGAAGGACTATGTAGTGGGGCTGCAGGAAGGATTACAACATGAAGTCTCAGAGGGGGGAGAGAACCTCAGGTGGGCCATAGAAATAAATGTTACTTTTCCACATTACAATAGAATAAAGATACAGCAAATGAGAATTTCCGAGTTTACTTTCATGAACATACACACACATACAGTCAACACACAGGTGAATGGCACAGCACGTACTTAATGCAGAGTTGAGTCGCTGTAAATGTTGACTTGTAACCTGCAAACATATAATGTATAAAACATCCCACAATGTATCCTAAACACATTGTAAATATCCTCTCTAATACAACCCCATCAGTCATCATGTCGCTCTCTTCCCAGTGTTGGGCAGAGGCAGCTGCTGTGTCTGGCCCGAGCACTGCTGAGGAAGTCTCGTATCTTAGTCCTGGATGAGGCCACAGCAGCTGTTGACCTGGAGACAGATAACCTGATTCAGAATACCATCAGCAAAGAGTTTTCACACTGCACTGTCCTCACCATCGCCCACCGCCTGCACAGCATCATGGACAGCTCCAGGTGAGTTAGTGGCATTTCAAACTCCATCCACACCACTGAGTATGACACATTATTAATGCAATGTTTTCATATGGGGTAATTCCTCCCCATTTGAATTTATTTGTTGTTAAAATACACAAAATAGCAGATGTTATAAAGCAAAGAAACTGATAATGCCATGTTTTCTCTCCTGTGCTGTCGCAACCCCATCTAAATTTTATCACAGTATTAAAATGACAGTTCTGCAATAAACAACACACACAGCATGTGTAAGCGTTGTATTTGGCAAAAAAATCAAAACTAAATAAAAAGGAAGGAGTTTGGCATTCTGTTGCAGGGCTGACACACAAGAAAAAACATTCACACCAAAATCTGACTATAATTCCTATTTGAAATAAAAAGCATACTCTCCCCCTCACCTTTCCTCCTGAAATGGATGCAACAAATCTGTACATATCCATCCCCTTTCCATTTGAGCAGGAAGTTCATTTCTGTCAGATCCCACTCTGCCAGCCAGTAATGACATGAACACTGCTCAGTGTGTTACTATTTCTGACTGTGTTCCTCCTCCACAGGGTAATGGTGCTTGATGCTGGAAGAATAGTGGAATTTGATTCTCCGAGCAACCTGCTTGAAAAACAAGGCCATTTCTATGCCATGGCAAAGGATGCTGGGATAACGCAGGAATACAACACAGCTCTCTGATTTGACATGTTTTATCCCATAAATTACTTTTGTTGTTTGATTTAAGAAGCTGGATTGTACTTTGATATAAAGAGATATTGTAACATTTGTATTTATAGCAAACAATATTCATTCATTCATTCATTCATTATCCATACCGCTTATCCCGAAGGAAGAAATCATATTCTGTATGTAAATAATATTTGTATGGAGACAATAAATATTCTTAAATACTGCTTAATTGTACCTTCTTTTTTCCCCCCAGTTAGTTACAACCACAATATTTTCACTTTTTTAGTACACAAAAAATATTGGTAAAGGCATCTGGAATATCACCCCTCCCTACAGTTCGGTCTTGATGTATGATTATTTCAGCCAATCAAAACGCCGTAGGCGGGGTTAGAGACAAACGAGCGGAAGATTCAAAACGAACATGGCTGCTGAAAAGGATCCCCAAAACAATCAGAAACTGGGTAGAAGGTACCAACCTTCCGTTTACTATGTCATCAAACTAACAGGTTTCAAACTACGATATAAGGTGTAGGTTTCTGGAATTATTAGTGCTAATAAAGTATTTGTTTTTAACTACTCAGTATTTTAAATTACCAGACTCCTTAGGCAACGGAGCTAACCTAGCCTAGCAACAACTTGTTATGCTAACGTTAGCTAACTTCAATCCGCTCATTTATGCTACATTTCGCCCCCCTTCTATTGTAGCCGCTAATTCACAATTCTATGTATACTATTCCACTGTGCCTCAAGATGAACCCCAGCCCCACCGTCTGTGTTTCTCTTTAACAGCGGGACAAAATGCAGTGTGTTTAATAGCCACGAAAAGCCAACCGGAAGTCAGCCTGTGATCTTGAACCCAGAGTTTTTTGTGGAGAGGCTGAGATATGAACATCCACAGACCTTCATGGATTTGGTACTTAGCAATATCACTCGACTCATAGACCTTCCAGGGAATGAGTTTTCCCAGCTCATCGGAGAGTCTGAGCTTAGGGTGCCCTCCGCCAGTGGCTTCCTACGCTCCTTCAACTTCCTGAAACGGAAAGGTTAGGCAAACAGAGCCCTTAGTGTGCTTACAGTCTATGAAACTCTGTTTTCGTCAAGTGTAATTGCATTAGAAAGGGTAAATAACCTATAAAGGACTTCTGTTCATTTATCCACAGCTCAAGACTTATGATTGCAATTCATTTACCAGTATCTCCTTTAGGTCTGAAATTAGAATGAAGTAATACATAATTATTTGTTTAAGTAATCTTAAATCATACCTGTAGTGTATACAGTGTGTGTGTGTATATAAAACTCGAAGGAAGTTATACAATGGATCAAATGATTGGTGTAATGGAATAAATCTACTCGTGCACACAAAGGGTTCCATCAGTCTTATTGTGCTATTTGATGCCTTTCAGACAAAGGACTGGTTTTTGGTGCACCGTTAACTGAAGAAGGAATAGCACAGATCTATCAGCTCATTGAGTACCTGAGTAAAAGTGAGTACCACTTCATCATATACATGTATACCTTCTGCCCAAAGCAGTTTGTGATATCATGACTACATTTTGCATGTGTAACCCCAGAAAGAAACAAATCCCTAATTATGACAGTATGGGTGTCCGACAAATGCCCACTTGATATACCCAGTCAAACTGCTTGATCAGCCTGTATCTTAAACTCTTATAAGAATTGGATTTGTTAAGCATCAAGGATACGCCATAACTCTTACTACTTCTTCTTTAACTTAGTTGCAAAGCAGGGAATTAGCATGAGGTCATTGTTTATTTTTAGAAAGTGATGATGTCATTCACTGAAAGTGGACACTGGGAGCAAATGCTTGGGTCAATAATTTATCTGAAAGCACTTTGCTCCTGCTGTCTCCCGCCTTCCATTTCATTCACTCTATCCCTAACCTCACTTCTATTTCTTTGTCTCCCTATGTCTCCTTCACTCTCTCTACCCGCCTACACACATCTTTTTTTTATTTTTACATCTCCTCTTTGCTGTCTCTTCATCTTTCTCTCCCACCCCTCAGACCTTCATGTAGAGGGGTTGTTCCGTGTGCCAGGCCACAGCCTAAGGCAAGCAGCCCTGAGGGAGATGATGAATTCTGGGGCAGAGATGGATCTAGAGACAGGCGACTTCCACCCCAATGATGCAGCCACATTGCTCAAAGCCTACCTGGGAGAGATGCCAGAGCCTCTGCTCACGCACAGGCACTACCACGCTCACCTGAAAATTGGAGGTGTTTGTTGACTCATACACACTTCCTTGTCATAGCTCAAGATAAAATAATATTCAGATCAATGTAAAGTTAATAAAATGAAATAACAGTATTTATTCTTTCTTCTGCTGTGTCTAGAGCTGACTCTCTTTGATGATAAGGGGAATAAGACGAATTTGCCTGACAAGGAACGCCAGATTGAAGCATTTCAGCTGCTTTTCATGTTGCTCCCACCAGCCAACCGCAGCCTTTTGAAACTGCTGCTGGACCTGCTGTACCACACTGCTCGCAATCAGCACATCAACAAGATGTCTGCTATCAATCTAGCCACAATGTTTGCTCCACACATCATTTGGCCCAAAAACGTAAGGACATTTAGATTCCTTTTTTACCTTTCTGACTATCATACAACTATCCCCAGTATGTTTGTCGTAAAGAAAACCATGACTAATAGTTTATTTGAATTTGTTTGGCATGATATTTTTTTTGTTTGAGGTGATGGCAAGTGACCTGCAGGGAGACATCGAGAAACTGAATAATGGCGTAGCGTTCCTCATCAGGCACTCACAAAAACTGTTCAAGGTAAGCAGTTTTACAGCCTGTTTCTATGGAGTTGACCTCGGTAACTGTAGTTTGGCTTACTTCTAAAGTGTGTACACATTCATGACACATGTTTCTTTGTTGTCGCTTTTCTCTGTTCGATAGGAACAGCAACATGAGGTGTGATTTTATCTGTTGAGACTCTGTATTTAATACAAACTTTACATTCATGTTAAAACTGAACACAGTCAGGCCTTTATAATTAGATATATGAATAGATAAATACAGTATATGTGGTCCAACCATGTGGTAGTGATGTTTCCTCTGTTAGCTTATTGTGTTTTATCTTTGCTTCAAATGAACCCTTAATGACAAGTGGAGGTGTTGTTGCCAGGGTCACAAGAAATGCAAACAGGCAAAAGATTACAGAATTTACAGACGTTTTCAAAGTGTCCCACAATCAGCAGCCTTTTAGATCATGATGACTGGCTTTTATTTCTTTGTTCACATTAATATGTATTGATGCATTATAGCAGGCATTGTTTACCTGCTGTATTGTATTGCACACACAATGTACCCGTCCAGGTGGAACAATGGCAGCTGTAATACACCATGCTTTATGGTGAGAGTGAGGCCATGAAATACCAATCATAGTAATTCATGGTACACTTTCATCAGAGGATTTACTGGACATGTTTACTTTTATTGAAGGCACCTGCGTATGTCAAAGAATATACCCACTTATACTTCACAGGATCAAAAACTCTTCAGTCAAAGGTGAGTGTTTTTGTCCTTTGTCTTTTCTTCTATTTAAACCTTAGTTGATCTTAATTAAAAGAGAAAGTGCTAGCACTGTGTCACATTTATCTATAAAGCTATTGTCAAACCTCCCACAGTTATTTTTTTCTTTGCTAACTTTTGAATCCAGTAGCTTCGGCACCTCCTTGTCTGTTTAATTGTCTAAATACAGAACCTGGAGAGGCTAGTATCTGCTACTGGGCACTTAATAGAATTAATTTTAAAGTTATGTTGAGTTGACACTTCTGAATTTATATTTTATTGCTATTTGTTTGTTGTTCATATGTTTTCTGTAGTGTGTGACTTTCTGAAGTTGAGCACATTTTCCTGTGTTCATGTCTCTTGAAAAGAGTTTTTGGTGAGATAACAGAATTTCACATATTTGGTCACATGTCATGTTTGACCTTTCTAGGATGACTTGACACTCTGTTCTGGGACTAAAGATGGGCCCGTGTCTGCTGTGACAGATGCGTCCCCTTCTCCCTCCATGAGAATAATTGGAGCTGAGGTCAGCAGCATCAGGTCAGAGAATCACAGCTATACCGAATCTGCCCTCAGAGAGCTGTACCAGCAGGTCAACAGCATGCCTGAGTCTGCCAAAAAGAAGAAACTCATCAGACAGGTACAGTAGTCACCGTACCCATTGTGAGGAGAGAGAACATACAGACAAATTACTTGCGACTCAGCCTACATTTGTTTTTGTTTTGTGTGTAGTTTGAAAAGCAGCCTTTGACACCGTCTGCTGACTCTCGAACACCATCCCGCAGGAAACATTGGCGTTCACGCTCTTTAGGTGGAATTATCAAGGTTTGTTGACGGTAATCCTGTGTACAGCGATAGCCTTTGCTTTTCACTTTTCATAGCATTTTGTTTTGATTTTTGATAAAATGTCTTTTATGCTAACCTCACACTGGTGCAGCCAGTGAATTAAAGTTACCCTGTAGAGTTTTTATTACTTGTGATTATATTGAATAATATTTTGCTTAGTAGACCAATACCACTGCAAGTGCATGTAAGAGGTTTTTGATAAAGGAAATACATTCAACATATTTATATGGTCTTAAGATACATTTAGTGCAGTTTGATGAATAACACATGTTAACAGTGAAAAATCTACAGGGTAGCTTTAATACAGCATCCCAACACAGCACTACTGGCTAAAATATCCATCTCCCAATAATTACTTATTGTTTTTAAAACAGAGGACGGTGTTGGGAAGCCAAGTATTAACAGAGAAAGAAAACAGCAGACTGCAGAGTCCTCTACCCAGTGCTTCAACTGATGGCCAGGGAAGAGGAAACACCAGCTGTGGAGGAGTAAGAATTGCATTGTTACACCATAAAGCAAACACATTTCATTAAACAAGTCTCAGAATGACAACCTGTGCCTTATTAACATAGCAATCAGATCTTCAGAATTAGAAACCTTCACTATTGTCTGTAACATTCCCCTGTGATGAGAATGTACATGTTTGGAGTAATTCTCTTTTATTTAAACCACACCAATTAAAGTGTCCCATTTAAATTGTGGGACATCAGGTTTCCCTCCTAAAGCTGTCTACTAGTGACAAGTAGTTTTCCTCATGACCGTGCCGAAGACGTTTTCTGGCACTTCCAGTCATCTGTCTGTGGTTCACCCACAGTGCTTACATTGCCTGATGCTTGATGTACTCTGCTGAAAGGATTAAAAATGACCGTATATTTTTTTCTCCCTCTCTCTCTCTTCAGCTCATCCAAGATTAATCACCTTTTAAAAGAATGTGCTCTTCACAAGTAAGGAAACATCAGCCTGACTGTTATTTTAAGGGTATTAAAGGATCTTCTTGATGTGTCGCCACAAACTAAACATTATAATGCACTGTAAAGCTTTATTTTGACACCATGTTTAGATCTGCTCAGCTGTTGCTTTTTTTGGTGTAAAGGTTAGTAAGATAGAAAAGAAATCACCAGAACCTCTTTGCTGTATAGTAAGTTTTACTTAAGGGACATAAAGGGGGTTAATGTTTTATTTTAAGTCATTGAACTTGGCAAGTTCTTTTACCTATACAGGAGTTCCATCTTAATTTTCTTATTTCTTGTTCATTCACAATGTTATGCAGGATGCAAGTGACATGCATTTACACTGGTGAAGTTGTGGATATTTAGCTTTATTATTGACTGAACCGTGTTTACTTACTTTGCAAACCTAATTGTATTTATTTTTTATTGGTCATCTGGATGTTTCAAGTCCTGGAATCTAGTGCATTAGATGTATTGGTAAAATGCGATGTACAAGCTTTTCTATTTAAATGTAAAACTTTTTTTAAGTTTGTAGTAAGTTGAGATACTCACAGTAGTAAGTTGAGATATTGGTCAATGCAGACCATTAAAGACTTTTATTAGAAAAGTGGCTAATTCAGAGATGTCTTAAAGTGAAAATGTTACTGTATAATTCAAGTTTTATTTAACACTTAAGATTTTGCCTCTTTTTTGCTCACAATTCCCTATAACTTTAAGGGTGTACTGAATTGTCTATAAAGAATTCATTCAAGTGTCGATAATATAAGGGAGCATGGGAGATATTGAGTGAAAGGTCAAAGGACCAGCACTTGTATACTATATACATTTGTTTGTCTTTGTTTCCACTTTAGCTCAAATCTTTGTTGTCAACACTGTGATACTTTAAACTACTACTACTTTAAACTACATCTTTGTTTTGCATGTTATATTTTAGTTTTTCTCAGGACAGTTTTGATTCTTATGCAACATTGTATACAGTTTTATAGCTTTATATTCCTGTGTATCTTGGCTATTAAGTGCAGGTATTTTTATTATTACTATTTAACTTTTATTTTGTATTGTCTTTTTTATTTTGGTTAATTGACAGAATTTAAGTGATAGTTAATCTGTTGTTTGCCTTCCATTGTGGTTGATAATCCAGGTGCTTTCTGGGAGAGTTTGAGCCACTGCCACTTTTAAAATCTCGTTGTTGTCTTACTCATTCAGTAGAAGTTTCCAGTTCAGTGGTCACTCTGCCAAGCTGTTACAAGGGAACTATAATGTGATAATTGCTGCATGTTCATCTTAATTGACCATGTAAAGTGATGATAATGATGCTACTGTGAAGCTATGCAACTCATTGTAATTAAAAGACAACAAGCTGTATTCTCTAGTTGTCTTTTTATTTTAAATGTCAGATCATGTTCTGTAGTCAGATGAAGACATAATTATGATCCTTTTCTTGTTTTGCAATTTTTCCTGAATGAAGGCATGTTTTTTTTCTTTTCTTTGCTCCTCATGGAATTTGAGTGATGCTGCCGTCTGCAGCCATGATGCTGTTCTACTCACAGCCACAAGGTGATGCTGTTTAGTTGCAAATAATACAGCTAGAGTAGCTTAGGGACAACTTCCTCTTTGAGCCAGTTGAAATAGAGGCAACTGTTAAACATGTCAATAGGAGAAGAATATGCTTAATAACTACTTATGTGCTGTTAAATACCCATAATAAGTACATGTGTGAACACTCGATATTTCATAAAATAAGCACAACTCAAAAGTAATATAACAACTGAACAATGAATGTTACTTTATGCTTGTCTATCCCTTGCATTGACCGCTCCCAATGTTAATAGTACACGTCCTAACATCCTACAGCCAGAAAGCAAAACAAAAATCCAAATGAAATGTGAAAACATGCTGAAATTTACAGGGATACAAAATTTATACAATTTTAAATCTCCTTTAGGCTACATATGACCAACAATAATGAAAGGGCACCAAAGGGAAACATAAAACTGTTACCAAAATTGTTGCTGTTAGCAGTAAATGATTTGCCCAAATGGAAGATATTTTATGGAATTGGAGGGAGAGTGGGTGGACAGTAAGAGTGAAGGCAGCTCTCCACAATAGGAGGAATGTCTCAGTGTGTCATTATGGTGTCCATGTCAATGCATGTTTGGTATTGTAAGTATATGCTGTAAACATCTGTGAAAATGGGTCTGCTTTTTCTAATGTTCTGTAAATATACAACAGACAGCTTCCATGATAGGAATAGTATTGTTTTACAGCCAAAACACTACAGGGGTTTTATTTAGCATTCGTACTCAAGATTGAGAATGATGAC
Source organism: Gadopsis marmoratus (assembly GCA_036023855.1). Taxonomy (NCBI): domain Eukaryota; kingdom Metazoa; phylum Chordata; class Actinopteri; order Centrarchiformes; family Percichthyidae; genus Gadopsis; species Gadopsis marmoratus. The sequence goes on from JAVQJF010114417.1 coordinate 37,036, forward strand.
TGTAAAATGAGCCAGGCATACTGTAATCAACTTTACATTATCTGGTGTGCCCACAAGCATATATGATGAGTGGATGTGATTTTGCTTTAAATGTATGCACTATCATGCTAATTCTGTCTAGAGCGATCAATTCAATTCGAGGTTAAAATACTTTTGTAGACTCCGGCACAGTTTTGTACTTTTTTCAACAATGGACGGTGGAGAGGCTTTTCTTGCATTTTCTCTGAGGCACAGCTCTTCTGGGAGTTAAATACAAATAACATGGTTTGAAGTATGCTCTGGAATTTTCTTGCTTCTAAATTTGGTTTCTTTCTATTTTCTCTCTATCAAGCAGGTTTCAGTTTTCTAATGGATTCATTCCTCTTTTCAGCCACAATTCCTCTTGATGAAAGGTTGGTTCTTTGATTTCTAACTTTGGATACAAGCTGTGGGGAAATATTTATCTTCAGGCATACAGTGACGCTTTAAATTGGGTGTTATTCCACATTAATCGCAGTTAGTTCCTCATCTGAGGTCTTGTGTTTTGCAAACTCTCCTCTCCCAGACTGATTGTAAATTGCTGTCATGTCACCTCCACGGCTTTGAGAGCAGCAGAATAATTCCTGTTGTGTATTCGTGTCAGTTCCTATCACGACTCTGTGAGGGTGGAGGGACGTTACCCCCCATTACCACTAAACACCACTATCTCCTCTTTAATTAGCCATTCATAGAAGTAAGACCTACACTGCACTGACAGTTTACCGTGACAGATGTATGTGTGTGTACACCTGCATTATGCACATACTGTATATGCATATGCACGTGGTCAAGCAACAAAGCAGACATATGCACACAAACTTAAACATTTCACCGTCAGCCTTTATTATAAGTGAATGAGGTTCTTAGGTCTATGTCATTGTGCTGATGTTTCTGTTGGGAGGGATCCACCGTGGAGCAAAGCCCTCTGTAGAACTAGACCAGAAACCAAGTGGCTCGAGCTGAGCCAAATGCAGCCATGGCTGAGGATGACTGACGTGTTTGTTTGGCACTTTACTTTTAGCAATGTACCTTAACGTTTAGTTATGTTTTGTTTTTAAAAAACTGAGTAGTTACCAAGCAATAAGTAAGGAACAAATCGTAGTAGTAGTTCCTGACTGGCTCAGAATCAAGAGTTATATAGTAAGTTGTACAAAAACAGACCTCAAAAACAAAAAAACGCACAGGTATACTCCACTGCAATCTTCGTGTATAATAATTAGTTTCTAGATATCTGTGAATCTAGATGAGCGCCTAATGAGTCATTCTAGGTTAATGCTGAATCAGGTGCAAAATACACTAACAGCCAACCAATATCTTACATAACTTAAAACCAGTAACTTGTATTTATGTGTAAGTATTAGTTATTGGGTTTGTGCCATTTAGCAGCTGATCCAGCGTTAATCAAGAGTGTTTCATTAAGTGTGCAGTATGCAGATTCACAGATATCGAGCATCTAATCATTACATCATTTATTGGTTCAATAACAAACATCTGCTCCAGGAACAGAATTGTAGAACTTATTTCAGTTTTCTGAACTGAGACCTTTTCTTTTTTAAAGTGTCACCATTTGTTTTATTGTGTGGATAACTGTGAACAATGCACTTTGGCGTGAACTCATAAAAATAAGAGGTCCGTTTCCTACCCACATCCAGAATACTAATTTGCAATTCCACGAACTGCAAATCACTATGCATTTGGAAAGGTTTCCTGAAAGCTACAATTACACTGTCAACAGCAGCTAGACTCTATTATATCCACTGTTTTAACAAAGTGTCAGCCTCTGCAAAATAATATTTATTAAGAATTCCTTTAAAGTAAATAATGGCCTGCAGATGCTGCTTATCATTCAGGGTTCTCTTCTCCACAGAGTCCAGTTTATGTCTTTATGCTTTGAGTCCGCTTCAGGGAATGCATGGTCCTGGCATTAAGAGAGGGATTGTGTGCCAGTTACTCCCATAAATCTCAATAACGGAGCAGGTATGGTTGTGAGTGTAGCTGTTTGTCTTTTCGTTTGTATATATTAGGATACGATCTCTGTTCCTGATCTTAAAATATAGTGTTGACTTACTTTTTATAGCTGTAGTCTGCCTTCCCAGCAGATCATGGATGTTTGTATTTCTGTGTGTACGTGCGTGTGTGTGTGTGTGTGTGTGTGTGTGTGCTTTTTTTCCGACCCTGTTGCAGATTCTGTCTGTGTGGCCACACTTGATCTACATGTTAAGACCCACATTTACAAATTATTTATTCCGGCATTTTTGCCTCCAAGGACTGAGGTGTTGATTCCTCTCTTCCCCCCTGTGGATTCTCCTTCGTTACTTGTACGAACACACACACACTCTCACACAGCCCAGTCTCTTCGGGCAGGGGTTATGCAGTGTCATGCAGGTTAGCTCCCTCTCTAGGGGTTCGCCTGGAGGCAGACCTGGGAGGAAAGAAAGGAGCGGAGTGAGTGGAAAAAAAGCTGAAAATGAAAGATACTTGGAGTAGATTTGTATTGTGAATAGAATCAAGGGAATGAAAGAGGGATCTCAAGAATGAGAGTGAGTTCAGGCAGGGTTCTTTGGGGGGGTGTTGTGTGAGGAGGAGGGGTAGGGGTGGAGTCGGGGGCTCTGCTATTTGTAGATCCTTGTGATGGATGACTGGTGTGTGTGTGTGTGTGTGTGTGTGTAAAAGAGAGAGAGAGAGACTGGCTTTTTTTTCTTTCTGCTCTTTCCCTATTCCCTCTCTCTTCAGGCGAGCAGAGCAGAGCAGGACTGAGTGAGAGGAGGACACGCAGACGTGTGCAAGACCAGAGCACAGCAACTCCACAAAGACAAGAGAGGAGAAGAGTTTGCAAGGAGAAAATAAGAGAAAGAATTTTTTTATTTATTTATTTTTACATCAGCAAACTGGTGGATATCATACCTACGTCAAAAGAAATCTAGAAGAACAAAAAGGATTTGCTTTGCTTCGCAGCTAAGAGGAAAATACTAGCATTTGTTATAGTTTTGTTTTCTATTTATATTCACCACAAATATATAATTAGAGGACTTGCAGGTGTAGCAGGGCTCTTGTTTTTTTGGAGGGGGGTGGGTTTCAGAGAGACAAAGGTGGACAGAGAGAAGTGGGGGCTTGTTGAAGAAGAGCTGGCTGCAGTGGTGGTGAATATGCCCGTTAGAGGTAGCTGTTTTGGGGAAGGCATGGGCAGGCTGGCCGGGCAGCCACTCTGGATGTGGGTGGTGATGCTCTCTGCTCTGCTCATGGGCAATGCCAGTGCCTGCCCAGCCCTGTGTACCTGCAGCGGCACCACAGTAGACTGCCATGGACTGGGTATCAGGACCATGCCAAGGAATATCCCCCGCAATACTGAAAGACTGTGAGTACCATCTGTACTCTATAGCTCCTTGTACTTGTATATGTGTCTGATAGAAAAACTCTCTGACGGTGTCTCTGTCTTCTTTTCTCACTCTTTCCCTTCTGGTTTTTATTTTGCTATATTGTATTATAATGCCTGAATATATTGTAGTGGTGCACATGACTTTGCTTAGACTGAAAGAGAACAATAGCACTGCCTGTAAACGTGTGTGTGTGTATGTCAGTCAGTCACTGGCATTCCAGTCAGGTATAAATAGGCATGAGGGACTGGAAAGAGCAGGAGCAGATGTGTGCCTTTCACATGTGTCCATAATTTACTTACCTGCTTGTTTATGCTTTGCTGCATGTATTTCTTTTTTTTCTCTCTCTCTCTCTCTCTGTTTTTTCCTAAATCCTGAAAGCAAAGGAATTAAGTCAAATTTTTGATCCACTTTTTAATGTGACATAAATCTAGAGATTAAAAAGTAAAGTTTGACTTGAATCTTAAATTGTTGTGAGACAGGACCAGATTTGCTGTCTGGTCTGTGATTAACTTAGATTCTGTTATATTTGGGAATATGTTTTCCCCCACTCATATCATGTGACCTGTCTGTGCAGCACTGTTCACTTTCTTCCACTCCTGGGCTGACGACTCCCCTCTCCCCACTTCTCATGCCCCTGAACACTCACTCCACAAATTGTTAAATCATGTAGAAAATTAAGCAAATCTGCTACTTAAGTGAGTCTTGCACGAGGCTCATGTAGCTGTCTTGTAAAACAGAGGGAGGATGGGAGACGGAGGGGGGAGGTGAGGCAGACGCCGGCTTGCAGAGTGGAGTTTCTCTGTCTTTTCCTGACATTCCTCTGAAAAATTCATCAGTAAATCAGAAGTGAGGAGTGCAAGGGGAAATAGATTGTTCTACTTCAGCTTTTAGAATATCAATCCTGAATAAAACATGCGGTGGGGATGGAGGAGAGAAAGCCTGTGTCAGAGGCAGCGTTGGCATAGTGGGAGCTAGCTACATATTTTATGCTTTTCATTTTTAATTTCTAAGAACACCTTTATTTTAGTTTTTTGCCTGGCGGTCTGCATGTTTCTGGGGTGCTTACGCGCACACGCCGGCTCAACACTGAAGCAGAGAGGAAACATGGTCGTTTTGTGGTTTCCTTTTACATGAATGGCCATTCACACTGGAAATATACCCTGCCCCTCCACTCAAGAGCATTTATGTGTGCAAAGTTTTTTGTGCATTCATAGGTCATGTACAGCAGCGGATTTTATCGTAACATCTCTGGATTTTTTCAAGCACGTCTAGCACACTCAGGACGCTGCATTTTGAACACGATGTGTATAAAGGTCATGTGTAATTTATTCCCTGGTCGTTGCCTTTTTTTCCTTTTTAGGTGCGTGTGTGTAGTGGTGCATGTATAAACTGCCTACTGTGTGTGTAAGCCATGTAGAAGATACCTAGTCTCTACGGAAAGGTACTACTACAATAGCTACTATCCACTACTGCAGGCCGTTACATAGGGTGATTCATCAAGGTGATTGTGCAAGTCAACGCAGCCCAGTCTGCCTCACATGATGGTCCCACGTGCATAGCTAGATTTATGTGACTGCATTTTCAAAATGTGTGTTTATGTGAATGAAATTGTGCAACCGCTACTGGGGTCAAGTTTTTAGAATTTGCCCTTGTCTTTAGGATAAAATTGTAGAAAGGTATTTAAGTGACAAAGATTTCAAATATGTAATTTTGCTAAATGTACTTGCTTCACTTTAATGGAAGGATGAGGTGTAGTGCTGGTGTTGGGAAGGAAAGCAGATGCAGACTAGAGACAGCTAACAAAGTAGAAAAGGTTGCGCTTTGCGTTGCCAGTCTGCTTTGCTATATGTTCATGGATATCTGTGTGCATATGTGTGTGTTTGCATTAATGTATACAGGGTAATGCTTTTGGCAGATAGATTGTGTGTGTGTGTGTGTGTGTGTGTGTTAGAGAAGGAGGGGGTTGGTTTTGGGAGAAGGTGTTTGTGGGGTGGGGGGTTTGTATGGAGGGTGTTGAGACAGACAGCAGAATCCCATTTGCACTTGTCAGTGGGGGTTTGGATCAGGTCTGACCCCTGCGCTCCTCAGACTGAAGCCTGTAATGAGACTGCGAGCTCCACGTATTAAAATCACACCCTTCTTCGTATGGGCCACCGGCCGCTCCCTCTCCATCCTTTCTCTCCATCTCTTTCCTTGTAAATATTCTTCTGTTGTGGCAAAATAGCAAATAGTAATCACATTGATATGAGGCTATGCTGAGAGAAAATCAGCGTCTGTAGGGCTGATTAAAGTGACTTTTCACAGAAAGGAAAGGTTGTTAGTTAAGCTTTTAGGTGGACAGGTATTGACCTAACCTGCAGCCCTTCTCTCTCCCTGCTTTATCTCTCTAACAGCCGTGCTGCTTAGATTAAGTGTGTCTCATCTGTGAATGAGTTGATTTGCACAAGGGGTGTGTGTGTGTGTGTGTGTGTGCCTTCATCTAATTGCAAAAAGCCAGTGTATTGATGATGTATTTTTTGTGCCAGAAAATACCCTGTACTGAGATCTGGGGACATGTTGGAGCTCCTCCAGAATCGGGAAGGTGGAGGCTGCACCATATGTATGTGTGTGTGTGTGTGTGTGTGTGTGTGTGTGTGTGTGTGTGTCTGTCTGTCTGTTTTCGTGCAAGTCTGATGTTGATCTTACATTTGTGTTTGTTCATAAACTTCATCATGTGCCTCCATATGTGTATGTCCATGCGTGCAGTGAATAAGTAATGTCAGATGAAAACGCATGAGGTTTGGTGGTGGTTGAAGAGGAGGGGCTCCCTCGCTTCGATAACCATGTTTATGTATTTGGGGATCGGAGGCGGGAGTTGTGCATGTGCCAAGGAATGCCTGCCGTGCTTTTGGCACCAGCACATAACTGCTACAACTGACAGCTCACCGGCCACCTGATCCTTAATTTTCCCTGACAAGACTGAACACACCCTGGCCACTACCTGCTAACTCTGGCTGTGACTAAAGTGGAAAGAGTGAGATGGGAAAAGATAAAGAAGTGGGGTGAGGGGTGGAGCTGTGGGGATCAAGAGCAGGATGAGAAGATCCTTCAAGGCGAGTTTGGCACAGTAACTGAGGTTGTAATCATTAATAAAGGGATAACTGCACAGAGGAGTGAAGAGACATGTAGCTCAGCCACAAAGCTAACACACGAATAAAGATTAAGATTATGTTATTTATTATAAAGGGCTAAATAGGTCTAGCCCCGAGGCGGGCTGAATTTCATTCAGGTCCTTTTTTACCGTGAAATATATCCATCCTCATAGCCGGTAATCCCCTGAGGAGTGATAATGCTTGGAATGAAGATCATTCAGAGAATGTTTATGCTCAGTGGAGGATTATGAAATTACAGGCCTGCGACTCAGTCAGTTCAATTTATTGCCTGCACCACACAGCTGTTGTCTTTTCTCTTGTACTGAATACTGAGGTGGGCTCCATCACTATATCTGTCTTTGGAGATCTGTATTTTGTGAGTCCTCTGCCAGAGAAAGTGTGTGGTAATATAGGTATTGTAGGCCAAAGTACTTCCTCCTCTGGCACTGTGATGTTTTTATTTTTCAACTGGCCTAATCATTTAGTCACCTTTTTACATTTTACATACATGTACCATAAGTGTGTTGCTTGTCTAAGCAGAGTGATGACAGACTGCTGAGCATCAAAGCCAGCTGCTGTGTGTCTAAACTCACCACAGACCCTCTGGCCGGCTCTCCTGATGAGCGCAGCTACTTTATGGAAGTCTTTGAGACACACACGCATCCCATTGATCCCATCAATGAGATGTGTGTGTCAATGAACAGAATGCCTTCCAACACTAACGCATGCACTTTTTTTTTAAAACTTGTGCATGTGTGTCTGACAAGCACTGTATATGACTTGTGTATGTGCATTTATATATGCAAGTGTACATGCTTGATTGATTTGCACGCCTATCTAACAGTGGCTGTATCTCAGCAGACCGTGAAAATCCAATTTGACGAACCACCTAGATCACCTTTCATCTCTCAGAAGTCCATCTTTCCTTTTAACCCTCCTGGCTAGTGAAGGGGGTGGGTGATGTGTGTGTGTGTGTGTGTGTTGAAATGCACATCAGTGAGCACTCTCTTGATGTTGTAGATATGCCTTCATAATCCACATTTCACGCTAGTCGAGATGCATTTGATATGAAACAAGTTTGAGAGGATATGGGCAGACGTCCAGATGCAAGGGGTGCTTGAGATCTGCATCCGTCTGCACACATATCATCATATCAGTGCTGTGTTCAGCGCAACATTGGAGTGTTTTAATTTACTCGGTTTGATCATTATTCATTCTCACAAATAGTTTAATCTATCAATTATTTCCTTGATTACTCTATTAATAGTTTTGCCCATTAAATATCAAAGTCCAGAATGGGTCCATGGTCTTCAAATCTCTGGTTTTGCCTGACCAACAGTCTAAATTCTCACATTTTAGCAGCATGTTTTCGTGAAATATGACCAACACAATCACTTGATTGTCCAAAAGGTTGCATATGCATTTTCCTTTGATTGGACTAATCACTTAATTGAATTATCGTCCCAGCCTCTGCAGTGGGGTTATCTGCTAGCAGATGAGCTAATCCTCATAAAGAGCTTGAGGAATGCGAATATCAGTGTGCTCAGTGGGGGAGAGAGAGTCGAACAGAGAACAAGTCTTTATTCTTGGGGATCAGCACACAGTTTCAAGCACACATGCAGCATCATTCATATTACCAGTCGTCACTGCACATCTGTCAGGCAAACGTCTTCTCAGTCTTCTGCGTTGAATAACTGAAACATAATAGTTGTGGCAGAGCAGATGTTCTGTCCACGTGATAGACTTTACAGTCAAGTATGCATTCATACTCCTAAATGCCTTCATGCGGGACTCAAAGCCACAACAGAACCTCAGCGTCTGTCACTGAACAAACTATAGATACACTATAAACCATGAAAGACCCTTCAGTCTTTGCTTCTACTACAGTCCTGTGTGTGTTCGTTTTCCAGCCTGTGGCAGAAACACACATCGGAACAGATGTTTAATTTATTAATTCGACCTGCGTGTCATAAGTTATCCATGTTTGATCAGAAAGTGGCTGCGTGCCGCTTTCCTCCCTTGAATTTTTCCCTGCCTTCTTTGTTCTATCTCCCAGTCTTTCCTGCTATCTGTCTACTTTTTGCTTACAGCAGCATCTGCTACCTGAAAAAAAAACACTCTGAGTCTCCTTGTCAAGGTTGTTGTTGTAATGTGAAGGCCAGGTAAAAACAGCAAAAGACAGATGCTTGGGTTTTGGTCCCTGACTTTTACCTGTAGATATTGAGAAAATGAGAGATGCAGGAGACCCTGCATGTGTCAAGGCTCTGAGAAGGGGTTGTGTGTGTGTGCGTGTGTGTGTGTGTGTGTGTGTGTGTGTGCGTGCGTGTGTGCGTGCTCAATGCATGCGTAGGATCTGCTTGATGTTTACCTTTCCTATCAGTAATCTTGCTCTGGTGGCCTGACTGAGCAGAATGAAAACTGTAAATAGCCCATGAGGAGCCCAGGAGCTGGGAAAACACTCTCAGACGTCTGTGCACGCACGCGCACACTTAGACGCTCACTGACGCACACACACGCACTAACAATTTACAGTTGAGGGCCTTAACTGCTCGTCTGAAAGCCACATTTCAATGGGAGGGAAGGATGTGTTCAAGCTGAGCAGAAATCTGACCTCTTAGTGTGGATCGAAGTGTTCCAGTTGGGTTTAAGACTGTGTTATTTTGGTCATGGTGGTCTGCCTTCTCTCTCTCTCTTTTTCGCTCTTTCTTTCACTTTCTCATCTCGATCTTTGAATAGGAGGTTGCCTTCTCTCGCTAGATATCTTTGAATACGAGGTTGTTGTGAGCCCGGATGTTATGGCCTGGTTCTTCTTCCTGCTGGACCAACTAGTATGTAGGCCGCTTTCTCCTCATAGTCTACCAGGCCTCATCTCTCCACTGACGTTTCCCAGACAGCCCGTCAGCACTTCACAGCTCCTCGGCTACTCGCAACACTCCGCCACACTTCTCCACACCGTCGCTTTTAGGCAGCTAACAACACTGTCAGAGCATCTCTGTCTTTCAGCCTCTCAGCAACTATCTTTTATTTCTCCCTTCCTCTCCTGCGTGTTTCACGGCTGTCACGTCCATATGTCGTAGAGTCTGGAGGAGGAGGAATGCTTCACTCTTCCGCAGCTTCTCAACCTGTTCAGTTAATTCATTAGGGAGAGCGCTTGCTACTCTGGTCAAATAGCATGATCAGTGTGTGATTGTGGTTAATGAGCATGACTGTTTGGGCTGTACAGGACCTCAGACCTCTGATCATCAGATTGTTTCCACAGTGAGGCGTTTGGAGAGCACCGTGCCACTGATCCTCAATCAGCTGGCTTGTGTCTTCCCTGCCAGGCTAAAGCTGTTCAGGACAAATGGTCCTGTGGTGCACACAGCAGCGATCGCTACAGAATGACTGCACTGCAAAAAATAAACACCTTAAGTATTTAAGTCTAATTTCATAGAGGAAGGGGGTGAGATGCATTTACTTCAACGTCCTGACTTGTCTGAATCGTGTAGCGTTCAGTCTGAATGAACGTCCATTATCATGTTGCTTGTATATTGCTGGAAGAAAAAGAGCAGCAGTATAGGAGTGACTGCACGGCCATGAATTAAGCGTGCAATAAAAGGTGTGCTATTTTCAACTTGGGAAATGCTTTTGTTAGCCTGCTAGCCATGTTTGCCAAGCTTGCATCCGTGGCTACATTGTGTCTTGTCCTACTTACCTGTGCAAACCTGGGTGAGTAAGTTTTGGATGCAAGGATGAGACTATTGATGCTGAAGCTTGGCACCAACAGTGACCCTCCTTTGGGAGTCACGTCTAACCCCAGTACTGGGACACAGCTTCCTGTACATGGCAGAAAAAGAGTGTGACTGCAGCCGTTTCAACACTCCCACCCCCCCAACCGTAGAGTCCAAAGTGTGACAGCTTCACAAAACTGTTCAGATGTGTGAACTTCAAATAGAGTGGTCTACCTTATTATACCTTGTTTTAAGGTAATTTGACTAGTTTGCTCGCCCACACTGTCCCACTGCGGCTATATTCATTTCAGTTCTGCAGTGTTTCTGCATATATCGATAATGCTTTTCAAAAGCTGTACAACTAACAGTAGTTTCTCTTGTGATAATTATCTTCTTTTGCTGTGGCCAACTCCCAGTCGAACACAACTGCCTTCCCCACAGGCGTTGATTGTGCACATGCCCAGTAGGTATGCTTGTGTGCGTTCCTTGTTACAATACATTCATATGGTCTTTGTGTATGTGTGTAAGAAACAGAGCACCTGTGGATATTTGTATCTGCGTGTGTGTATCTGTATGCCATAGCAAGCCGGTATGTTTGCTAGTCCTCCCTCTAGACTTGGGGCTTCATTTCATGTAATGTTGCTCAATTTGAACCAGGTCCCCCTCAGCCTAGGGACCCCAGCAGCTGGCAGAAATAAACATAATGAGTTTTTCAGCATTGTAGCAGTGCTCTGAGCCCTTTTGAACTATAGAGATGTGGAGTGGTGGAGCATAGCTGCCACATGTCCACCCAAGGGAAGGTGCACCAGGAAGTATTCCCAGGCATCAATCATCTTGGGAAGGAAAATGAAGAGGGATTAGATAGTGAGGTCATAAATCCATTTGCTCTCCAGGAAGTGTGTCAGCACTGGGAATCCTTACAGAGGTTCTAGAGGATCGAATGGATTTGACTGAAGCAGTTGGAGGTGGAAATCCTTTGTTGTAGGAACTGTGAATGATACCTAATAGTTGTCTGTAAAAAAAAAAAGTAATACTACAGTACAGTAATGTGAAAACCTGTACAAAGTCAGTACTAGAAAACATCTGTCTATGAAAGGAGTGAACGTGCCTTTGCTGCTTTCCAAAAGCCATTGTTTAGCTTCCTTTGATTGTAAAACAATGAAAATAGCAGTGACTGATATTGTAGCTAATAAACAGCAGATTTTTCTTTGAGGCACTGATCAGAGCCAGAGCATCCTCACAGACAGGAGTAACTTGGCAAGTTTCCCCAGAGACAGAATCATCAGACATCATCAGATGGGTCAAACACCAGGAGCTGTAGCTCTAAATATGGTCTTATCATAAAGCCCAGTGTGCACTTTATTAGGACCATTTCCCTTTTTATACATAATGCATGCTTGGGACAGTGAATTTCATAAATGTGAAGTATAAGAGTTCCCTGCAGAGGGTCATCAATCCTTGTAGCAGATGAGCTACATTATTACCTGGGCAATTTTCAAGAACCTGATTATCACCTACGTAATTTCAAGGACTTTAAAAGCTTGAAAACGTTGCAAAATGCCAATGGAAAAGGTCACAATATGGCATGTGGATCTGCTGGTGGCATTTGAGTATAGCTCAAATGTCACCAGCATTGCTGAACAGGTGCATGGCCAAGATATGGGCACTTTCAACAGGATAAGGCAACATTGTCTGAAGACGTTTCCAGGAATATTACATTTAATTCTAGTCACCAGATCTCAACTAACAAAACACTTTGAAATGTTGTTGTATAACTGCTTTGAATAGGCAACTCTGGAGTGCATGCAGAAACTATGTCATGTCTCTTACTACAGGATAAAGTGCTGTAGGAAAGAGAAAAGTGTGCTTTCACTTTTTTACGTGAGTCATCTCCCCCCCCCGTCTCACTTACAGCCACGTCTTTCCCTTTTCTCCTCTTCTATCTTTCTCCTTTTTAATGTCCTCCGGGTGTCATCAGAAATGACCACCCTGAAGATAAGACATTGGGAATCCAGAAATGTGTGTGGGTGTAGGTGAGTGCCTATCTGCGTAAGCACCTGTAATGAGCACCACATGTGTGTGTATCGGAGCCCAGGCTAATGAAGCCCAGTCCATTATTTATTTCCCGTGGCCCTGTCGCTTGGCCTGTTGATGCACCTGTGTACACACACACACACACACACACACACACACACACCATCTGTCTATAATGACCGTTCTCTTTCGTACTGCATAGTGCTACAGTCCCAGGAGTGGTCATTAGACGAGAGAAGGAGAGAGTGACTGAGGGAGAGAGACCAGCGCTTTTGGCGGAGATTTGGAACGGGTTTTTTGGTTGTACGTTGGGTTGGGGGGGTCAGCGTAGGGTGGACCCATAATGCTTATGAAGTGCAGTAGCACAGAGAAATGTTTGCATGCTCTCCTGCCTTCTTTCCCCTCTGTCATGAGAATGCAATCTGCTACTGAGGCTAAATATTAATCTCTCACAGACTTTAGCAACAACAAAGGACAATACCAACCTTTCTTATATCAGCAGAGGTAACTGAATCCACCAAACCATTGAGGGTGCCACAGCTCAGCATGTTACAGTTAGACTTGTCAAATACTCAACATTTTGGAAAGAACTGCTATCAGCCATTACATGCACCAGTTAAGCACCAGTAAATTCAAAACCTCTTTTTTATTACTATTTTGTCCCTCCCTTCTTTTGCAGTGATGGCCAGCTCTCAGCAGGGAGGCTGCTCCCATTATATCCACAGCATTTAGCTTTCTGGCCTTGTGGCCCTACCCAAATCCCCTCCGCTGGCTCCTGCTAATCCTCACCAGTAGTAGAAGGACAGGGCAGACAGAGAGAGAGAGACGGGGGGGGTCTTGGTGGGAGAGGGCTGGAATAGAAAGACAAACAGGCAGCTCAAATGTGACTTCCATTTTAATAGGACTTCTTAATATATCCCAGTGGAATAAGAAGTGTGCATGAGCTTCCCTTTAACACAACCTTTCTGATTCCACCTGTTCCACCTGTCAATATAAGTTACTTTTCACATCACATCTAAATCAATTTGCGTTTTCATAAAAACACCAGCAATTAAAGACAGCATATATATTACACCAGTAGCGTGCTTTAGCAAACAGCTTGGGGCCTCGTGTGTGTGCACCTGTAATGCACCATGTGTGCCTGAAGAGTATGGTTGTGTGTGTTACAGAGCTCCAGATTAGATTTTGACTCAGCTATCTGTAGTCAGAGATGCCTCCATGCCACTGTCTGCTCCTTTCATCAGGGTTAACAGGTCAAGAGGGAGAATAAAGATGAATTATTCATGAATATTTGTGTCTGTCTTTGCAGGGAGCTGAATGGGAATAACCTCACACGCATCACCAAGAGTGACTTTGCTGGACTCAAATACATCCGAGTTCTGTAAGTACTTGCCTTCTTGTTCATGTGTGATAATGAGATGTTTTCTGTCTGTATTGATGGTGCATGTCGGTCTCTGAGTTTATCTTTCCATCTATACCTGAGCTGTATCTAACCTAGCAGCTCACAAGTTGTACAGACTTGCTGCTCATTTTAGCATAAACCCAGTGAAGTGGAGATGCTTCTGTCAAGAGTCCTACTCCAGAGTACATTAAGCTACTGAGTGACTGCAGCTAGTGAAGTAATGGACTTTTCTCTCACTCTATTCTGTCTGTTGTAGTAGCACTTATTGTCCCTTAGACATACACACGCTTACTTGCCCTCTGTTCCCACACATCAACATGTAATGTGTACACAAGCGCCAATCTTAAATAGGCTCTCAACACAGTTAACGCATTCAGGTGAAGTCATTGACTCCCCCTGTGCTGAAATTAAACAGCACTTGTGACTTCAGGCATTAAAGTAGTTGTAAAAGTGTCTACATGTGTGCGCACACACTTGTGAGTAGTGCCATACTGTAGGTGTTAAAAACACTGCTAGTGGGGAAGCTGCGTAGACCTGAACATGTTTTAGATGTAAGACGAGCTGCGCATAATTCTGACTACCCAGCAAAGCCTATTTTCAAGCCTCATCATTACTCGCCCATCCTCCTGTCTTCCCCTTCTTTTCCGAGCTTCAGCTCACTTGTACCCACTGCTCCTTTCCCCCTCTCGTCTTCCTATGCATGCCTCCTTTTCTGCCTGACCTTCTAGGTTAAATGCCTTCGTGTCGGCAGCTTGTCACTAGCAAGTAAGAAGGAAACAACTCCTTGCAGGGGTACTAAAGACAGAACTTCCCTTGCTGTAAAGCCTCTGATTCCCTCACAGCCACTGCTGTGCTACACGTAACACATACTCACTTCTTGCTTTCTAAAATGTCAGCCAACCATATACATGATTCATGATTAACATGGTCTGCCTGTCTGCCTGTGTATCATGGGGGTTGGCGTCTGTGGGGCAACAGCATTAAGACTAACAGCGGATTGACCTCTGATTCTGGTGACCCCTGGGCAACCGCCAGAAGAAGCCAAACAGGAACAGCGGTTTATCTTTACAGTCAGCTGCCATCTATCCTGTCAGTCTAAAATCAACACAGCTGATTTACCTCCATTCGTCTGGCACTGGGTGCTTGGCTGGTCCAATCAGCTGTTTGTGTGGGGAAACACAGAACAAAGAGGAACTATTGGGAAAAAGTAGAACAAAACAGATCAGAGAAGTTGAGGGCCAGACTCTCTGCAAAAAAGTTTTCTCAATTCAAATGTACTCGTGATATTTTTTTACTTCCATCTAAATTCATGAGAAAGAGATCGGAGGTGAATTGCACTTTTCTCTCTGTATGTTTATGGAGTGCGAACAGTGATTAGCATTTATATTCGATGGGGAGGAAGCCCAGACTGCTGAGTTGCAGCGCGGCATGGCCTCACAGGAGACATGAGAGGTCGCCTTCAACACAGAACAGTTGTATACGTAATGAAGGAAAGCTCTTGTTGCTTCTAAAGCTGCTGGACAGTTTTCTCTCCTTCCTGGCCTTGTGTTATTGCAACACTTCCAAAACCATCCATGCCTCTTTTTTTGTGCATTAGCTTTGGCAATGTAGGTGAGGAAAGGATGTGTTCCTGCTTGTGTGCATGTACTGAATGTTTGTGTGCATCCATGTTTGTTTGTGTATGACTAATAGCCTTTTTGATGTACTGCCTGCAACTCTGATACTGTCCAACTATGCTATCCAACAGGCAGCACACACACACACACACACACACACACACCTACACACACATACACACACACAGCCTACTTTGCCTTGATTGTGCCAATTGTAAAAACCTTGGAGCCCACCTCAGTTTCCCCTCTCACACTTTCTGACCCCATGCCTACCTTTCGTCTTGTCTCCACCCAGCCGCTACACCCAGTGGACCACACCAGAGCCTAGACCCACACATTCTGAGCCACCTTAGAAACTTTCCTGGCTGCTATTCCTGCCTCTTTTGCCAAGATTCCACACTGTGCCCCCAGTCCACACCACTGCCGTGTGTGTGTGTGTGTGTGTGTGTGTGTGAGGTGTTGAATATACTGCCCCCAGCTTGAATATACATAGTGCAAGAAGTCTCACCACCCATACCCCAAAGCCCCCTATACTTTGCTAAAGCCTGAGTGACCGTCTACAAGATCGTAAAAAAGTCAAAGCCACACTGTATCACGTAGTTTCTAAAGCTCTCTTTCTATCCTCTATCTGCAGGCAGCTGATGGAGAATCAGATTACCGTGATCGAGCGTGGGGCTTTCGATGACATGAAGGAGCTGGAAAGACTGTGAGTACCACCTAGGGGTGTCTGACCAGAAAAACACATTTTTATGTATTTTTTACAGTTTAACTTCAAATGAAAATCCCACCCTTCTACTGATTGTTATTCAGTACTTGTATTAGCTGAGTGTAATGAGACTAACTGCAGGAAGCGACCGTAAATGGTGTATCAAGTGTGAGGCACTTCCTTGTCATTCCATTGTGGTCAGATGGTGCTGAGAGGGTACAGAGTGGGTTTTATTAGCTTTTCCTGACAGGAATGCCTTCAGTGGTATATGTGGGCTTAAGCGGCCTCCCCCACCGCAGACCCTGGCTCATCTGGACAGCACCAGGACTCCTCTACAGCTTGTAAAACTGGCTGAGAAAACACACAGACAAACACAGTCAACCACACCTCAACCAGCTCATTAGCAAATCAATAGTGCTGCCCATATGGAAACCTGCACAGCAGATGACATTATGGACACATGCCGTCATGCACACATAGTGGTTAATTTATAAAAGACTTTCCCCCTGATCTGAAACCCACATCAACAATTTACATTACCAAACTCGAGGCCATGTACAGCTCTCCTTCTCTCCTTCATATTCAACTGATCCCAAACATTGGGTATACACATCCATGTGCCAGACCAATGTGGAAATTAAGAGGCTCGTTTCTCTAATGTTTAAAAGCCACTAACCCACCAGCAGGTATAGTTCAGTGTGAATGGCGCAGCAGTAGACCCATTAATAATCATTGCACACTAAATCTCCACCTCAGCTGGCCAAGCACTCTTCTCAGTGTATACAGTGAGTGGCACAGGTCCCAACATCTGTCTGAATGTGTCTGAAGAAATGGCAGCGGCCTGCCTTTCACATTTGCAGCCTCTCTGCCACAGCCGCTGCATTCACTCCAATGGACCATTCAGGGAGAAGAGAGTGGTGGTTTCCAACAGATTAGCAACAGACTGTTTCTCATTGACTTAATTGTTGTATTTGCATAAAGCCTGCCAGTCTTGGACGATACTTGTTTGACATGGAGTCTGTTGCCAACCGCCATTGCTGTCAGAGCTTCCTTTGGCTTGAATGGGCTCATCCATTTCTCTTAATTTTATTTAGAAACATCTTGTTTTGATAGTTCAACCCAGATAAAATCTGTTCATGTGCAGATAACTGGTGGATGTAATTCAGTTGTTTAAATGGCAATGTTGCTTTTCTGTTACTATGGGAAAGTCAGCAGATCACTGAATGCTAGGCGCAGCATTGTACATTAACTGCGCAGAGATAATTTACGGCGCTATCTCAGACTAGAAGTATAATTCACCTGAACTTTCAGTTGGATATTTATGTGACATTCAGAGAACATTGAAACACAATAGCCTGTGGCTAAGCTGATTCTACGGCAGCTAGCAGAAATTATTCACAGCCTACTCTAGGGCACAGATGTATAGACACACACGCAAACTCACTGGTTGATCATGCGTTTTCCTTGCCGCAGGCGGCTGAACCGTAATCAACTGCAGCAGCTTCCTGAGTTGCTGTTTCAGAAGAACCCTGCCCTGTCTCGACTGTAAGTACATTCACTTTTTTATTTCGATTGCACACACTCACTTTTCTTCTCAGTGCACATGCCATGTCTCTTTGTCTTTTCTTTATTATGCAAGCCACCAATGCAGTAAACAATATACTACATGGCAGGATTTCAATAAGTCTGATGAATGTTGCCTTTGGTTTGGTTTAAACACAATTTAAGAACAATTAAGCTTCAATTGGACTTGCTGCTATGCCCTTCAGGTCTCATTAACAGTCTGACATAACAGGTGAAGTGTGTTAAGTGTACCCTGTGATCTCCACTGTATTTTGTCGTGATGGGTGGGTCAGTCAGCAGTGAAATGGACCCAAATGCTGACAACTGCAGGAACTGAACAGACAGAAAAGATTTCAAAATAAAACAGGAAACACAGACAAAACCCACAGGGTGTAACGTACTTATTGTCTGTAAGATAAAATTAACAGCATGAGTGGAAATCTTTATGCCAAGTCGTCTGCAGTTTCTCTGTGCTTTTCTGCCTGTGGGAGAATCCTCTGGTGACAGGGAGTTGGTGTGACATTGGGACTTGAACATAGGGAGACATTAGACTTTGAACTCTGTTCAAGGTGAAAGGATGTCTGTTTTAGTTAATGACGTTGTTTTATACCACAGGAAAAGTCCCCAAAGCTCACTCTGCCAGTGGACCCATATACCTCAGTCATCACAGTTTTCATTCGGTTTCCATTTGTTTAAGCCAATCCCATACGGTCACACACCCATACATACTCACACTCATGCGCCCCATGCAGTGAGACGATCCCACAGTAATGCTTAACTTTTATTCCCATCTGCAACAAGGCTCAGTGTTTTTTTTTTCTTTTTTGGGGGGATAATCAGTGTCCCTGTTGCTAGTTGATCATTCCAGCTCCCATTATTCCAGTTCAGATTACCTGGAGCATATGGGAATAATGAAACAGTGGGACATGGAAAAATAATTTCCCTCCCTTCAATCCACATAGTGGTACTGCTTACCCATGATCCGGGCCTCAGCCCTCCATCTGTTTATCTTGCGTTTGATGTTTCCCACCATCTTGAATCTATCTGTCACTCCCTCGCAGCTATCTCCTCACGTCACCTATCGTTATGCCAGAACCAGCCTGTGGGGTTTTAGGGCAAAGCGTCATCCTTTGGGGCAAGGCTAGCCTGCTTGTGGCTTGCTAACACTGAGCAGCACTGCTTTGTTTGTCTAGCTGCAACAGACACAGAGCAGAGCGAGGCCTTCCAGACCAGCGGACGGCCTTGAACAAGCGTGATTACTCCATCTGAAGCAGCGGGCTCTGCCAACAGCCAGAGGATTGTGCTAACACAGCTCCCCTGTTTCATCCAATCTAACTTCACGCTCATTATTCTAAACGTAGCGTTGGCTTTACTGCCACATTCTGGAGAATGAGACTTTGTTTAACATCGCTTAATCGATTCGCTATGTGTCTGTGTATACAGTCATTTGTTCTTTATCCTTGGTGGGATAAAAGAGAGCCGTAATGGACCTTGAAGCTTTTCAGGTGTGGAAGTGCTGTGTACATTCTTCAGCAGTTAAAACAAATGTACAATTCAGGGTCATGGAATCAAAAATAATGCAATCTTTATAGTGCCGTGTTTGATTGACAGCTGGTACTTTATGAAAGACTTCTAGTGCTTGTTAAAAATTTGGTCTAGCAGCGCGGGATCAGGAACAGCACTAGAAGACAAAGGTTTTTCCTAATGTGGTTCTTAACTCCTGAGTGGTGAGTCTGGGCCACACCGTGGGTTCTGGTTCCAGTCTGATGCGGTTAGGTTACAGCCCTGTCTCACTCCCGCCAACAGCTTTTAATGGACTTAAAAGGTTCACAGCTCCCAGGGGAAGGCTTTTGCCACTATTTCATGTGTGTATTTGTGTGTGTGAGGGAGAGAGTCTATGGTTGCATATGTGTTTGTGTGTGTTTTTGCACTTGCTCATCAGGGCTGTTAGGGTCTGCCTTTATGATCCTAACAAGAGAGGTTAATGTGAAAGCCCGCTGCCCTCAGGTGGAGCACTAACCCAGATGGTTTCTCTTCTCTTGGATGCAGGATTAATTGCCCTCCTTCCCGTTTTCTGTACTTTTTACACTTTTCCTCTCTGTTTCTTTACCGCCACAGTTTATCTCTCTTTTTGCTCATTCTGGAGTGAGGCTTTGAGGAAAAGCTTGTATAACAAAGTGGCTATTTGTCTTGGACATCCCACTGAGAGGACAAACAGAAAGAAGGACGTAGGGGATAGAGGAGGGAGGGATAGCAGATGAGATTGTTCCTCTCATTAAACATTTGAGGAAAAGCTAGCCAGGTTAATAAAAGGCTGTCGGTTAAATGAGCAGAGGACTGTTGATTTGTGGGGCGTTTTTAAACACTTGACTCCCATGCAGTCATTAAGCCAATGGGGTAATGAGTTTTCATTAAAAAGGGAAGATGGGAAATGAATCCAAGTCTTCTTGCTACAACACAGATTTTAAAAAATGGCAAATTCTTTCTGCACTCTGGGGGAAAAAAACAACATTCTTTTTTAGAAATAATTAATTTTTGTCTATAATAATTATGCCAAAGCTCAAACCTTTGTTGGTTGAGAATGTACAGTCTAGTTTCGTGTACAAAACAGAGAATTTAGGTAGCACGTGTATTTCACTGAGCTTCTGCGTTCTGTTTTGAGAGCCTACCTCTTTATCTACACCCTCGCTCCCCTGTCTCTACACATGCCTGAGAGATACCAGAGACTGATGAGGGGCAGAGCAGAGATAATTGGAATTGATTAGAGATGATTAGAGATAGTTAGAGTTAGTTAAAGCTGCCTGTGATGGATGGCACAGACAAGAAGGCATGGGAACGGCGGCGCAGAGGTGAGAGGCGCTTTGCAGAACATCAGTGAACAATAACAGTGAAAATAGAGTTGCATTCATCACTGTTAACGACCTGTTGCCCCCAGCCCACCACCCCTGACTTCTCCTCATCCCACTTCCACTGCACTTCAGATCTGTAATCTACTCATCCATGTCTGTAATTAGTGTCTTTTCGCAGTGGGAGAGCAGGAGGAAGGAAGGACCACGGGATGGAGTAAAAAAGAGGGATAGGTGAGTGGAGTTGGAGGAGTGCAGAGCAGTTAGCCTGATAGCTGGCCCCGGGGGAATAACATCTGGTTTGGGCTCAGGATGGGGGGTTGGAGGAGGAGGAGGCGAAGGGGTATTTTGTGGTTTTTGATTACCGTGTTACTTGTTGCTGCCTCAAACAAACGCCGGCAACAACACAGGCTTGTTTGGAGGGGTGTTGCTTGCATTAATGGCTAACGGTGCGGTATTACGTGGTGGGGAGAGGGGACGGTTAGGAGAGGTTTTCCCTTGTGTAATCCCCCTTCGGGAGGTATGGCGGAGGAGGGGAAGGGTGTGGCAGTACCTGCTCTACAGCGAAGGCGAGGAAACCCTGGCAAAGGATCGCAGAAGGGATGTGTCTCATAGATCTTTCATTTTCCTGTTCATGCTTGACGATGGGTATCCTGATATACACAAACTCTAAACACACGCTGAAATATTGGCTTGCTGACACACATTCATACGCACACACACACACATGAGAGAGAGAGAAAAAAGAGGGAAAATGTAAATAACACCAATTAGACACAAACACACACTGAATAACACTGTAATTACATCTCTGTGTGCTAATGTGTGAATGACAGGCATGCACAAGGGATTACGTTCTTTATATGGCTTTGAGTGTAGATAAACGAGCAGCTCCAACTATCTGTTGATGCGGAGCTGCCTGTTCTGTGTTTGTGTTCAAGGGATGCTGTGTTTTCGGTTTGTTGATCGCTTGATGCTTAGGGAACAGTAGCTCAGTGTGAGGAGAAAGAATTGTTTGTGGGAAGGAGATCTAGAAAAAATAATGTGCACTATCATTAAACCTATAAATCATCTCTCTGTCACAGTGTTCTCGCTTGCTGACTTTGACTTTTGACTTTGTTACCATTCGAAATACAGTATAAGCCCTTTTGCTGCAGAACAATTGGTTTGTAAAATTGCTCTAGAGTTCCAAGACTTTCTGTGCCACAAAGCAGGGAAATTAACTCTTTCAACTTTTGACTTTTTGTGTATGACTGGCTGAAAGACTGTCATGAATGTGTTTTTTCTCTCTCTCATTGTGACTGTTTTTAAGTGTTTGTATAATACTGTGCGGTCTGTGTGTGTGTCTGTGCATGCGTGTGTGTCTGGCCAAGCTGGTCTTGTTTCCTTTTCTTTGTCTCTGCTTATGAATGACCTGCCTCGACGTGCTAGGTCTCTCTCTCTCTCTCTCTCAGAGGACCGTTTGGGCCCCCGCTTGGCAGCAGTCCCCATGGCAACCCATCTTCATCAGGGGGTTTCTGTGCCATCGATGGCAGACATCCTGATTTCTTGACTGCAGTTTGTCTGACACTAAGTAAACACTGACAACAAAGACTTCAGTCAATAGTAACTGTAGACCTAACGAAAGCAAAATACCTTCATGCATCAGAGATTCTGCTTTCTTAAAAGATCAGTTCACCAAAAATTATGATTTTTTTTCACCCCACTTACCACCAGTGGTATCTGCCCTTACAGATAGTTTTGGTTGAATTAGAGATTTTTGATTTTTGAGATGTCCGTCTGAGTTTTGTGTTGCAAAAAAACACTGAAAAGTGTAACAACTGCATCTCTTTTCTTTGATAGAACTGAACATTTAAGTATTGATGTCTGTGAACAGGAACAACTTTTTGGGAAGTTGTCGAATTTCTAAACTGTAATTTTCCATTGGTGTGAACACCACCAACAAAAGTCAGTTCTCCCATCTTACTTAGAGACAGATATATCAAAACCTGGATAAATAAAACCAAAACTATGTGCTGCTAGAGTTAATTGAAAAAATATGTTGTTATTTTTCCTAATTTGGGTGAAGTGACTCTTTAAGTTGATTTAAGTAGATTTTTTGCAGGAGCATGAAATACCTGACCTGGCGGCCAACCGAAAAATACCAGGCGGGGCCTCTACGCCTTGCCTCTGCCCTCCTGCCCCTGTCCTTGTCAGCTGGTAAAAGTGGCTTTTATGGCTTGTTGCTGTTTTTTTTACGAGTCAGACCGTGTGTGAGAGAGAAATGCAGACCAAACCATGTGAGGAGAGCGGAAGCCAAAAGGGGGTCATTTAAAAACCACTCCGCCATCTGAAATATTCACAACTGCAGCACAGGAGGAGCAAGAGAGAAAGAATAACAGACAGAAGAAGAAGAAGTGAAAGAAGAACGCATGAGATGGTCAGAGGTGCAGAACGAGGAGCAAAGATGTGGCGAAAGCAGGAGAGAGACAGCAGTGTTTATATTTACTAATGATTCTGTGTCTTTCCTCATGAATAATTGAACAGATGGATTGAGGATTATTATATATTCACACTAAAGCACTGGGACATTAGTTCTGTTTTGCGTGTGTGTGTGTGTGTGTGTTAGTGTCCAGCGTCGGGTACACACTGCTCTACATACTCATACCAGCTCTGATGCTCTAAATATTCTTATAAGCAAACACACACACACAAGTTCTTCTGTGATAATTATCCCAATGTGTGCATTTTCCTATTTGTGTGTGTGCATGTACGTCTTCAAACTGGGGACTGGCCTGGTCATTATGAATTGATACGGCATGAATAAGACATCACAGTGTGGTCTAGATCCGTCATGAGTATACACACACAGGGATTTCACTTGCGAAGCTGCCGAAGGAGGCCTCCTCCTCCTCCTCTCTGTGCCGCTGCCGACTGTTTTCCTTCTGTGACGGCTGGCTTCGCCTGGTCCAGATTGGTACTGACACACACAGGAGCAAAGGCTGCCCTCATGTCCTCACACACATGCACACACACACGCACACACACACACACACACACACACACACACACAAACGCACACATACACTCACTCCCTGGAATCTCCAAGCAGGGGCTTGTGGAATGCTGCAATTCCAGCCAGGAATAACAAGCCATTTAGTGCTAGTTGGGTTGTCCTGCGTGTGTGTGTGTGTGTGAACACATGCTTAGTGGACGTGTGTGTGCATATGGCTCTGTACAGTTAAGCAGCATGGAGTATGAATGCAGCCATCAGAATGAAAAACCCAGCTCATTCATCACATGCTTAACAGAGTGCAATCTCCCTGCGATAGGTGTTTCCCTCACTCAGGGCATCTGTCCATCTCGTTACGGTTTTGTTCAAGATCTGGGGTCTCGATCAACGCTATCTGCTCTGGATCATCATGCAGAAGTGTCGTGTGTGAGGAGCTTAGAAGCACGACTACAGTGTCTGTGTGTAATCTCTAGTTATGAGCTGTTAGGGTCTGGACTTAAGACTCTGGAGCTCAGTGTTGGAAGTAGCCCAAGCAGACCCAAACACAGCCTCTCCTCCCTTGGGCCAGGAGAGGGAGAGAGAGGGGGGGATGAAAACCCTTCCTTGCATCCTCCGAAGCAGGAAGAAGCTTGAAACTACCCACACATGCGCATGTGTTGCCTAGCACACATATCCAGCAAACCCACACGCATACAGGAAATGATTGTTCCAGCCCTATGCTGTGGCCTCGGGCTTTGTCTCTGAGTCTGAGATTTAAAAAGAGCAAACAAACTAACTGCAGGGCAAATTATGCTTTCACACACACACACACACACACACGCAAACACAAATGCCACTGCACACAAACTTTGCCCACCTCCTGCTGATGTGCTGCTCTAGCAACAAAGGCTCTGCGGGACTCGGACTCAGGCTGTTTACCTTTTCTGAGCAAGCGGAAGACACACACAGAAAGAAAGACTTGGGAGGCATAATGGTTCAAAAACAGCCTCATATTTTTTGAACGAGATCTGATCCAATTGCTTGGGAAAAGTGTGGTGTAATGGATGGAAAGAGATTTTTGGATTTTTAGTTGTGTGTGTGTTTATGTAATTATAGGCTTTAGATGCATCCCTTCATCCTCTGGAAGGAGAGTCTTTGGTTGAACTCCTTCCTCTTCCCCGTGACTGTATTTCTGCATGTCTGTGTATGTGAACCCTGTGCTCTGTCTCCTCTCTGTCTGTGGCGAGCAGGTCCATTCTTAGGGCTTTATACTTAGCACACCTCCAGGCCTTTTGTTCTTGAGACTCCACAGGCTGCAAAGCTGCTGCCACATAGCAGCTGAACCTGGAACCGTGGTGCCTAGGAGTGTTTCACTGTATAAAGACGACGCCTTGTTGTGTGCCTCGAGCTTAACGAGGTTAAGATGATGCAGGCTAATGGTGAAAGAAGCAAACCTGTGATGACAGGTTTGCTGGTTTGAATCTCAGCTAAGAAAATCTCGGTTGGCTTAGTGAAGGAGGAAACTTTTATCTGCAGAGGAGGCGCCCGTGAGCACACCTTTTACTTCCTACAGCTACAATAGAGCTGCTAATTGGCAGTTGTGGACTGTCATTGTGCTAGGAAGCTTCCATCACATATCTCTGAGTGCATTTAGATGCAGTATAGTTGTAAATTGAAGGCAACATTCAGATGTACTGTATGTAATCCTTCAGATATTAAAGATTGAGTTTCATTTGACTTTTTTAACAGACCTTGATTACTTACTGCAGATTACTCTGGATATGTTTGGCATTTGATTTTGTGTGCGTGCCATGGTGAACTGAATGCAAAGTGGTGTTTCAAAAAGAGTAAGAGAGCCTTAATGTTACAACGTAAACTGCAGAATAGTGCTGTAAAACTCCACACCTCATCAGTATACTGGTTTTGTATGTTAATATTTAGGATCATGATTGCAGCTCCAGCCTTATTAGAAGTTTAAGAAGAAGCCTTAATAGAGTCTCTGTAGCTCTAATGAGTCTGTATTTTCTAAATCGATCTCTTGCAGAAAGGAAATGTCAGCTCTCTCCTGCCTCAAATACATTAGGAGTTTTGTTCTTTTAGGGGCCGAATTCATCCCATGATAGTACATTAAGTGTATGCACCAATCCATTATTTCCTTAAGTACTACTACTACAAAAAGCAACGTCTAAGTACTACTCTGCCAAAACAAAACTTTATGACATCAAACAGGACCAAATATTATTTTACATGTATCCAGATTTTCATAGCTTTTGTAAATAATTCACTGCTGCCGATATAAAATATATGCAAAAATATTATCATCCTTTAAATTACTAGTCCACAGTGCATCAAATTTAAAGGAGAACATGCCTTAAGGTTAATAATTCATGTGTAAACACCAACAAAATCTACCTGTTTTCCCTTTTTTACTTTGTGGCACTTTTCTATTGACCATCAGGCACCCTGTCTTTTAAACAAACAGCTCTTTCTGTGATTCATGTTAGCACTTGTTTTTGCTGTACTGTTTGCCGTATTTGGCTATTCACAGTAATGAATTATGTACGCATGTAAACATACCGTGACTAGTGGAAACAAACAAGCAGACAGCACCTGGAAAATGAAGTTTAAACACACTCTCTCCTCAGCCATCCTTCTTTCTTCTTTCTTACTGCCCACATTCCAGTAAAAATACATTTTGAGCTGCGCTGGGCTGGTGAGCAAGAGGAAAAACTGAATTCCAGTACAAATGCCTATCTGTTTCCAATATTTGCTAACTCTCACAATACTCTCCTGCTGGTATCACAGCATGAAGCAGTGATCTCATTAGCCTCGGAGTGTACGTGTATGCCGACTATGGAGATACCTTTTGATGAGCAACAGTGTGTTGTTCTATGCAGGAGATGTATTCCTTTCTTATCTTTGTACAGTATAACAGGAAATCACTGGGGGATGTAATCGATTTAACTAGGAGTGTACACACGAATGGACACACACCTGCCCCACACAATCAAAGCTTCCAGAAATGAGTGTTACATCTGAGGTGCAGCCAAATCTATGTGCGTGTATACCTGTAACCAGAGCAGGGCCTGCAGTCGCACCAATCTGACACCACAGAGGGAGCGAGGGAGAGGAGAGAGGCATTGAGTATTGATTGAGAAGGCAGGCGTCACAGAGAGATGGAAGGCACAGTTGGAAAGCAGAAATAATGAAAGAGAGGAGAGCAGTGAAAGAGAAATGAAGGTGGGGCAAGAGAGGAATATAAAACACATTTTGTAATAATTTCATACTATGGATATCATATTTTACATTTGAATTATTATTTATACAGTTCAGAAATAATTTTTCCATCATGAACTTTAATTAGTTTTTTAGGCCGGTATTTTAAAATCCCTTCCTCCCAAATCCAGTGTAGGGCTGCAATTCAATCAAATAAATAGGCGGAGAATGAGAGGAATGGAAAGACGGTAAAATGAGGCAAAGAGAAAAAAGATTGGCCTCATCTGTAGACTTTGAAAGGATTCTCATCTCTTCCCATCTGTGTGGCCGTGCTGGGAGAGAGAGAGGGAGCCAGGGGCACCTGCAGTGGAGCATTAGCCAAAAGCCCCATTATCACTTCAAAGCTGGACTCTGCTGGAGGAGGCCTGAGTGACACTGGGGCCCTGCGGAGGATGAAACACAGCCTCCTCCCTCTTTCAGCTTTGCCCGTTTTCCCTCTATCACCCCCCTGCCCCTTTTACTGTACCTCACTTCCTCTCTGTCATCTGCCTTGTCCTGCTGTCCTTATCGCTTCCCTTTGCTCCCCCTCTATTATTTCCTCCCTGCGTCTTATCTATACCTTAAACACCTGGCTGCCTGGATGGCAAGCCATATATGAGATCTCTTTCTCTATTCCTCTTCCCTCCTGGCTGAATTTCTCCATCCTCTCTGGCTTATAAAAAGGCCTGGGGACTGGAGGCCCCCGATGAGCCCCAGGCTGTGGTAATGAGCTCGCAGGCCCTTTCATGTGGAGATCAAGCCGATGGCTGGAGGGGGTGTTGTTGGTGCTGGTGTTAGTGGAGTGGATATTACCAGCTTTGGACTGTGGCCTGTAAAATAGAAGAGTAGTAGGTCAACCTCAGCCCAGACCTGGAGATGCAGACAGTTCCCATGAAGTCAAAGTGTCCCAGCCAGACCCAGAGACACATAATACTGTCAAAGAACGGGAGAAATCATTATAGTCTGTGAAAGTTATAGCATTCCTCTGTCTAATGCATTATCCCTGAGACCTGTCCCGATAGTTATAGGCCACAGAAGGTCAGATACTTTAAGCAGGACAACGGCTAGGCCAGAAATCAATGGCAGACACACAAACTCATACAACATTTTCTATTACTCCTCTCCACTTGCTCTCTGAGTGTGTCAACACTTCATAAAATTGCCATCTGAAAAAGTCCAGGGGCAAAAAAAAGGGTGACAGAGGGATATTTGAACAACGTCTGATCCTCTTTGATTTGACTTCGCCCTGAAGGAGCGTCGCCACTCCTCAAATCCTCCTTGCCTACGCCTGTTAAATCCTCCAAAACCAATCTATGCATGTGGGTGTTTGTGTGTCTATTAATCCGTAACGCATAGCCGCACACCATTATTGCCCACCTCCCCCTGACACCTTCATTAGGCCCAAAGACAGGGATTACATCTGACTTGTAGACTAGACCACTTCCCTTGCACATCATAGTACGGCTTCTACGTATGCTGCTTGCCGGAGTTGCAACTCATGTATTGATGATGTATGAAGAAGTTTCCCACATTGACAGGGATGTAGATATTGAGTCTATTGTCTGTTCCACTCCCCGGAGAGGAAGATGGCAGTAATGCACCTGGATGCCAACCGCCGTAAAACTAGAAGAAGAAGATGTATGATTTAGTCTGTTACATGTTGATATCTTCACATTGCTTGTTTTGTCTGACCAACAGTTCCAAACCCAAAGACATTCACTTTACAGAGATATAAAACAGAGAAAAGTATCATTCTTGTACTGCAAAAGAAAGAAAGGTACAGTCTGTGTTTGTGTGTGTGTCGGCTTGTGTGTAGTATACTGGGATATGCCCAGGTTCCACTTCATGAAGCTGTTGTAAAAGACAGGAGGCAATTCATGGCTAACAAAAGAGTTTTCACATGAACAAGCTAACAGACTGGTGCTCGACAGCCCTCCACACTTCCTCAGCGCTCATTTTACCCATTTTTTTCCTTTTCTCTTTCCTCTCCACCCCCTCGCTCAACTCTTTCTCATAAGTTAATTGGTAAAACATCTCTGATCCTAGTTTGTAGGGTGCGCTGGAGTGTCAGTTTTAGGAAGAGTGGAGACCTCTTTCAAGGGTTGTTTTTACTGCCAGAAACGTTGGCAGGAGTTAATGGCAGAAGCCTAATCAAAGATGGATTTTTGATAAATACCTCAGTGAAATCCTCACAGTGTGAGCCAGTTATCTGGGCAGGTTTGACTTTTCACGCATTCCTTTGTCTTTTTATAGTATTGCTCCTAATTCTTAATTCATAGTTTCTATGGAGACTGAATTGGCAAAGTGTTCTTGTGCTGCGTTTGGCCCCTCGGCAATCTCACCCTCCGTCAGCTTCCTACCTCTGTTTCTGGATATAGAAAGCTAAAAGATGGTGATACATCTGTGTTAACACCCTCGCTCCTCCAAGGGCGATGGCGAACTGATAAAAGTTGCTTTCACAGAACAAGCAAAGTCAAAGCTTAAGGATGTCGGTGTGAACAGTCTAATTAGTTAAAAGCTTCCTTGGCTGATTGTTTGGAATGTAGAAATGATCATAATGCTGTCAGTCCTGAGTTAGTCTGCGCAGCACAACGAAGATCTTTACGATATTTGACAGATGAACAGAAAAGCAGATTACGTAATATTTCGTTTTTCCCTGCTTGTTGCCTTTCTGGCTTTGCTCCCGGCCTCCCTGACCTCGTACTTTGTGCGGATGTGGAGAGGGATAGAAAAGAGGTAGAAGTCAAATTGTTTTCTTTTTCAAGTTGTGAGAGTGAGCTGAGCGGAGCAGAGCTGAACTGAGATGTCCAGTGGGGTTAGAGAAGCACAGCCTTGTTTCCCAGGCAGGCACCCTCTTTGTGACATGGTTAAAGATGTGTCCTAACACCATTCCCATCACCCCTCGTCCCCTCCTCTCCCCACCTCGGATCCCATCCCTCCATCCCTCCCTCCATCTCCAGAGAATAGACTGCCCTTTGCTCAAGCCATTCCGTCTCCTTGGAGCTCATTGTTCCCTGGTTGCTAGGTGATAGCTGGGGCCTCATTTGGTCACCTTGGATACAGGGGGGAGCCTGGGTATTTGGTATGGGGTCAGGGCTGACAGAGGTGATGTGAAGGTGTGTGTGTGTGTGTGTATGTATGTGTGTGTGTGTGTGTGTGTGTGTGTGTGTGTGTGTGT
>JAVQJF010114439.1:0-89392 GCA_036023855.1 Gadopsis marmoratus
GGATTCCCTGCTCGGGCCCTAATAATAATAATAATAATAATAATCCGAGCAAAAACAATAGGGTCCTTGCAGGATTCCCTGCTCGGGCCCTAATTAGCAACAATCATGTCAACTAATGAATACGAACCCTGGGGAGCAGAATTTCACCTCGTGCAGCTGTTGCCAGCTCTGCCCGCAAGCTTTTCTCAGTGAACTTGGACGCTGCTGCGCTCAGGTCCTCCCCTCGGCCACTTTATCACAAACAAGTGATTGACAGGGTCCTGGCAGTCCCGGCAAGCCTGCATTCACCCGCTCATTACGACCAATTGGCCTTATTCTCGTTCTTCCCTGCTATCGGGGAAAGGTGCAGCCTTATCTCAGCGCCGCTTGATTTCCACAACAAAAGGGGGGGCTAAAGGAAGAGAGCAGAGTGGAATGGAACAGCAGGGAATGATAGACATTTTCTCAAATCATACAGCCGCAGCTATGTTTTGCATTAATCTCACCCTCCTCCAGGGATATAAGGGCTTAAACCAGACTGTTTATGATAAGGCATCAAATCAAATCTGGCAGCATAACCCATATCTCCTCCTGTCCCATTAAGGCTTTTGTTGTACAGTTTTATAAATGTTAGACGCTACGGCAGCCAAAGGCCTGTCCGCTCTTGTTTACAGCCCAGCTCATTCAAAGACTCTATTTAAATCACACGGTGAAAAAACGTAGGGAAACGCACAACTCTGAGCCTCCCAAGTACATGCTCGGGTTTGCTCAACAGTGATCTGTCGAGAGGGGAACTTTATCGCAAGTAGAACAAACATTCCCTCCCGGCAAAAATAAGTCAGGCCGCGCAGGATAACCCGGTCCGTGCGCCCCACGCCACGTCTCCCTCCGTCTCCTGTGAGTTCACGCTAACAACAGCAGTGGCCGTGGGTGCCTCTGTCTCCCGGTCCCCGTCATGTTTGCAGACGTAAAGCAGGCACACGTTTGATTGTTAGCATTGATTTGCAGACCTTTTGTATTTGCATCCACACGATCCAGTTTTCATTCTATCCTTTCTTTCCTTCTCTGGTACCCTGAGCCATACAGGCCTCTCAGCATGCAAGTGTGCATATGTGAAAAGGATTTTGCATACCACTCCCCAAGTAATTGAACTGTGGGCATTTCTGACGCAATAAACTAATTACAAATGGCCTTTCTCGCAGTTGAGGAGAAGCTATGAATATTAATATCTTTATGATTCTATATTAGGACCTAACAAGTCTATTAGGTGCCATCCATAAAATATGCATTACGTTTAGGCATCAATTAATTGCTCTGCTGAGAGTCAAATATTGACTAATCTTTCTCACATGCTCTTTTGCACAGTTTCTCTCATACTTTGGCATGAACTGGCTCCCAGTTACGTGTGTTTACTTACACAGTCCATTTTAATTAGGAGAGCATTTTCTTTTGATATTTCTCTGATTTTCTTAACCTTTAACAGGCCTGCCATGACACTGTTTTTCTACTGTTTTAATTTTCGGAATGCAACATATGTAATTCATTTGCAGATTGAATTTCAGAGGTTTAACAATGTCATTGTAACATTTTTAATGTTGTGTCCTTTCCTCAGTGGGAGGAAGTGAGTATTATGGATGAAAAGAACATTCCCATCCGGACGTACCAGGTGTGTAATGTCATGGAGCCAAACCAGAACAACTGGCTCCGCACTGACTGGATCCCCCGAGGCGGTGCCCAGCGTGTCTACATTGAGATCAAGTTCACCCTCCGAGACTGCAACAGCCTCCCAGGGGTCATGGGAACCTGCAAGGAAACCTTCAATCTTTACTACTACGAGTCAAACAACGACAAAGAGCGCTACATTCGGGAGAACCAGTTTGGCAAGATCGATACCATCGCTGCCGACGAGAGCTTCACTCAGGTGGACATCGGCGATCGCATCATGAAGCTGAACACAGAGGTGCGAGATGTGGGCGCTTTGACCCGGAAGGGCTTCTATTTGGCCTTCCAGGATGTTGGAGCATGCATTGCGCTGGTGTCCGTCAGGGTCTTCTACAAGAAATGTCCTTTAGCGGTGCGTAACTTGGCCCAGTTTCCCGATACCATCACTGGAGCTGATACCTCCTCACTTGTGGAAGTTCGTGGCTCATGCGTGGATAATTCAGAGGAGAAGGAGGTTCCCAAGATGTACTGTGGGGCTGATGGAGAGTGGCTGGTGCCCATTGGGAATTGCCTGTGTAACCCTGGATACGAGGAGCGCAATGCAGAATGCCAAGGTAAAGAACTGACATTTGCCTTGTGTTTTTCGGGGCTGAATTTTAGTCTATTTATAAATCACTCTTGTCCTTCCTACCTCTTTAATTTCCCCCCATACTCCTGCTCTGTGTCTTTTGTCTTTATCACCCACGTTTTGTTCCCTTTGCCCTTCCCTCTCCTCCCTCCCTTGACTCACCCACCTCACACTCTGTTGGATATTTTTTCCTCTTCCTCTCCCTATCTCTACAGTATTCTTTCCAGTGTCTGGTTGGGTGATAGGAGCAATGATGATTGTAAATGGAGTAATTAGCAGGCCCACTGGGAGGTGTTGTGCAATAGGATGCATCCCAGGAGAATTGGTAATACCAGGAGAGGAGGGTAGGGCTCCAACTGATTCGCACTACTGCTGTGTCTTACCCCCCCACGTGCCCTTTCTCTTATTCCCAATGGATTCCGAAGCTGGGAAAAAGAGATAGAGGAAGGGAAGGAGAGAGAAAGAGTTTATCATTCCAAGCAGGTATGAGAAGAGTGGAAACACACAGCTGTGAGATCGAGTTGAAATGGTGCTATTTGGTAGGGGGGAATAGCCCTTCGTGGACGATTATTCTAGTCTCAGCTTGCTGCGATCCTATACCAGTCTGTTTGATGAGGTTTTAAGGTCAGTGCAGAGTGCCTTCCTACAGATTTACTTTTAAATCAGGAGAAAGATAGAGCCTTCAGGATGTTGGTGACTGCCAATAGATCTTTCCTAATATTTGCTATAACGTGCTTCAAGCTCAGGCTCTTACAGTGAATAGCATTTTTGATAGACCACCCTAATGTATCTTGCTTGCACACCACAGACTGTAGTTTGCTGCCGTTCATTGCGGATAGCATCTAGTAGTATTCAGCTGCTGTTCTGTGGATCACATGCAGGACTTTGCCGAGCCAAGGCGCAGTTGTCAGCTGGCCAGACAAGCGGATGCCAATTCTGCCACTGTGGTTTATTGGTATACCCCACCCGCCACCCACCGCCATCACACACAAAATGCTGCAAGCCACAGCAGTGAGGGGTCAGAGGCGGGGCATGGGTGATTAACAGGGGGACGAACCGCTACACCTCTCTTAATTTACGAGGGAGCCTTTATCTTGGAGGACTAATTGCATGACAAGCAGGTCTGGTGATTTAGGGGTACTGCTGGCTGCCTGTGGGGGGAGAGGCAAAGGGGTACAAGTGAGCTGGAGGGTTTAAGGAAGGAAACCGGAAAGTAGTTAGTTACACACTAGGTAAATCTCCTATCGCTCTCTATCAAACAATTTACTAAAAAAAACCTCTCGTGTTTCAAATCAGAATAAGTACCCTGATGTCATACTGTATAACTTTCATTTGCCTGCAACATCGACATAGGGTCCTTATCTTGCCTCTTTAATTTCAGCTGAGATAAAAAGCTGTCACTCTCCAAAGAAGGCAACAAAGGGTTTGGAAACCTTGATTTTCAATGACTAACTAACTCTTAGCTTCTGCCAGCCTCTGAGCAGGCAGTATTGCTTTACAAGCCAATATATCCATTTAGTTCACGTATCACTGCATCTGCTTGGGTTTGTTTAAGTTTACGGTGCCAGCACATCCACTCCATTCACTTTAGCTTCAATTACACTGTTTAAAAAGTTTCTTAACATTTCACTTCCAATTGGAAACTGGATAACATGCATTGGGTTTGAAGCTGCATGGCTGCCTGAGAGGCACCAGTGTGGGTCAGCACCAGCGACTGAAGGGATAAAGAGTTCTGGCCACGGTCAGACATCAAGTACACTGATGAGCTGGTTAATTTTCCCCAATGTGACAGGCTCTATGGGAGAGGAGCTCCCCTCCTGTATGACCATGTTGACCAAGGGACTTAGACGGGAGCTGGTTTTGGGGAAGGGAGGGTGGAAATGATGGGAGAGTCGTGGGGTATGGTGTGTGTATGTGTGTTAATAGTTCAAAAGTTTTAACAAGTGTATGAGAGTGTGGCTGGCTATGCTCACACTATGTGGCTTGGTTTGGTCAAAAACCGTTCTTTATAAATGTTTTCTATGGTGCACACAAGCCCAATTGTGTGTGTGTGTGTGTGTGTGTGTGTGTGTGTGTGTTCGCATACTTGTGTGTCTGTGCTTGTCTTGTGTTCGTGCGGGGTTACAAGGGCACCTTGGCCCCTGGTTCCCAGCCCAGGATGAATGGGCTCTCCTCCATCATTGTTTGGGGCAGCAGCGGAGCCGACTGAGGGTGGTGATGTTTGGGGGGAAAAAAGGAAGAGGGGGGAGGCTGATGGGGCACGTAGGAGTTGTATTCTCCACCCCTGGCAGAGGTCAGGGGTCGTCCCCTTCTGCATCCATCTTACTGCTGCGTCTGACAGGGTCGTTGATCCAGGATTGATTAAGACGTCAGGGTTTTGACAGCTGTGGCGGGGGTGCGTGTGTGTGTGTGTCTGTGCATGAGGTGGGCCAAGGGTGGCCAGGGTGTACACCCAGGGCCAAAGCGAGAGCGGCGACCAGGGCACCGAGGGCCCCCTGATCTAAGGAGAGGGGACTCTGTCTGTTTGCATTTGGGAACCCTTTCCCTGTCAACCAGCCCCCCCCCCCACACACACACACTCTGTTAGTCCTCTCGCTCCTCATCTGGTGAGGGGGTCCCTACTGTTGGAGGGGTGGGAGGGAGAGATTAGTGAGAACTATGTATGTCATTATGGGGAAATGATAATTACCACAACTGGGATTTTTTCCCTTTTTGTCGAGTAAGAGAAACTTTTAAACGACGGTGTGCTCGTGCAGCCGTGGTGCCTCTGCAGAGCAATGACGTGTGCGTGTCTCAGCAAGTTGTGTGTGTGTGTATTTGCCTTCAAGTCATTTTTGTTGCCGTGTGTGTTTGTTGAGGATAGAGCTTGGCTGAGGCGTGAAGGTGACAGACGCTCGTGACACTGCAGAATGCTGGTTCGTGGTTGAGCCGTTAAATGGCACCCCACAACCTATCATCACCACCAATAAACACACACACGCAGGCTTCTTAATGGTAGCTAACATTGCCTCAAAAACAGAAATTAAGTTAACAATGAAATTAACCATTTTTGAAGGCTATATCTTTTACATTTTTGATTATTTAAATTAAAATGTAAACGCACTGCTTATGGACTTTTGCACAATTTATCATTTCCCCTTTGTTCTGCTCATATTTCTTTCATACAAAACACAAAATAAATCTCTTATTTTAGATGCAGCATTAAGGCAACAATGAGAAGAGCAATAGAATCTACAATTCACTTTTAAATTCCATTATCTTCATTTCCATTTTCACCACTTTGTGTGTTCCCTCGAAACCTGTTTGCATGTGTGTATATGGATAGCGGCTTAGGGCTCGAGCGTGATGTCAGTGTGTGATCGTGGCATTTTCTCACCTGATTCCCAGCAGCAGTCTATGCTGAGCTGGAGACTCTCATTCATATTGGATTAAGAGGTTTTAAGGATGAAGTTTCTCTCCTGTGCTCCGCTCATTGTGTGTGTGTATCTGGGGCTTCCATTCTCTCTCTCCCTCTGTTGACAGTGTTAAATATGCGCTTGGGAGCATCATTCTAAATTCACCACGTAATTCTATTTAGCCCGCCGGTCCCCGATGGCTTTAAATACACAGACTCCAGTCCTCTCCCTCCCTTATTTTCCTCCTCCTTCCTCTCTTCTGCATATACACAAATTAAGTATTTGCATTTTCTACTTGACCAAGTCGGTTGCTTGCTTTTTTCTTCTGTCCATGTCTTCTGTCTCTTCAAATTCCCTGTTGCTTGAATGGCTCTTTATGAGCTTTAGTCTCTTTTCATATATCTCTTTCTCCCTTTATCTCCCTCCATTTTTCTCCTGAGTTTCTGTTTGCAATTTTCACCCATTCACACTCTGTCTTTTTTTATGCTCCTCTCTTTTTTCCCTCTCTCTCTCTGCTCGGGCCGTCGAGGTGGTTAGTGTTCGTCAGCCTGTCTCTGGTGGCAGCAGCAGGAAGTGGGCTGAATAATGAGATTACCTTCACTGTTGGGAGGGAGGCAGCTAGGAGCAGCACACAGAACATCATCACCCGTCATTGTTCCCACAAACACACACGCAGACACATGCACAAGTGTGTGAGTGTGCACACAATCTGAATAATAAAAATCCAGACACATGCAGGGAAGGTTGTCTGAGGTGACAGTAACCAATATGTGCATGTGGACACACACATGTAAAGCCATGCTAATGCAAAAACTCAGACACACACACACACACACACGTAAAAAAGGACATGTTAAGTAATAGACTCACCGACACATAAATATGTATAGTAGATGCATAAAACACAAGCTTTAGTATAGACACACACTCAGAGCTGAGCAGAGTGCAGCAGAATGGAGGTGAATGTACTCATCACTCTCCCTGCCACCAGAGAGGATCATTTTGTGCTGCTGAATAGAGACGGGGAATCTATTACCAACGGAGAGCAGGACAGAACAACAGATACAGAAAGAGAGGACAAAGTGTCTCATGAGCAATTCTCCACCACCCTGCCATTCCTGCTAAAATAATTGCTTAAAGCATTTTGTATTTCTCTTCTTGTTAGGCTCCTTAAATGATGAAAAAAAAAAAAAAGTCCCCTCAAAACACACAAACGCCCCCTTGACTGGATGTTGGAGGGTTGAGGGGGGCAGCGGTAATTCAGCCGTCATTAGCTGAGGTGCTGAAATGTTTTTCCTGCTTGGGCTGCTGTCCTGCCTCAGTGTTTGTTCCCTGTGCTGTTCTCGACACTCATCACCCCTCTCGCTTTCTCCTCGCGGTGCCCTGTTTGGGGCAGGAAGCCACCGGTGATTGAGCACGACCCGGGGCTGATGGCCATCGTGCTCCCACAGCGCCAGCTACACTGCAGCACGTAGGGATACGCTGCCATGGATATCCAGATTTAAGTAATTTATGTCCTATTGAGTTTTTAAAGCATTTTCTTAAGAAGAATCTGGAGCAATGTGCTCGTTTCGTGGGACTGACATTTGCGTCAAGAACGTGCCAGCAGCATGTCAAACGTCATTAGACATAAGCAGAATTGTCCCAGCCTTGTTGTGTGGAAAATAGATTTTCTGTGCTGCATATGAGACTAAATAATATGTGAAGATGAAAACATTATGAAATGCTAGCATATAGTGTACACTGCATGGGCACCAGTAAATATGTCCTTCTTTGTGTTGTGTTTTGGTTTTGCTTTTTGACGGCGAGAAACTGTCAGAGGCGGGAGAGCTCATTTCGCCGGTTTGAGTTAAATGGCATCAAGTATCATTTTAAATTGTTGAATTAGGCAGATATACATTGTGAAGCCCTGGTTTTGGCATTGTGGCGATGCATTTAAAAACCCAGTTGAGAAATCCACTGGGTTTTTAAATAATAATAATATCCACTTATAATCGTTTTCGTTGTACAGCAAGGATACACTGCCTTCCAAACAGCAGATTAGAGCAAAGTGTCTATTTAATAGCCTACTATGGTTGAGTAAGGACAGCGTACATGATCTGTTAAGATGGATGTCGTTAGAGTGCTACCAACATGGTTGTCAGCTGCCATTAGGAACATATAGCTGTGTACGTGTCAAGAACAGGTTTAAAAGAATGATAACATTTCTCTTTCTCTGTCCTCTCCTCTCATCTTTTTGAAAAGCATCCTCTCTTTGAAGCCCGCGATGGGAAGAGTGAGCGATTAAAGCAGTCAGCAAGCAAATTAGCATGTCAAAAGGCCCTGAATCAATACCCCAACTCTACCAACACAACCCTGCAGTCCTTTCACCCCCCTCTCCCTCTATCCGTCGCTGCAGTTCCCCCATTCCTCCGGCTGTTTCCCTTCTTCTCCCTCCATTTTCTCCTGCACTCCTGCACACTCTCCCTCTTGCTCTCTTGCCCCTCTCTTTCTCTTTCGCTCACTTTAAATTTTTCTTCCCCCTCTTCCTCCAAACGGCTGCTTTCTCCCTCAGCGGGCAGACGAAGAGAAGAGTCAGAGTTTGCAAAGAGAGATGGACGGATGTATAGGCAGAGAAAGACGGCCAGAGGGATGAAGTGGACAGCGATCAAGTGGGCATGGGTGGAGTGTTTCGGAGAGAGAGAGAGAGAGAGAGAGAGGTTATGAAAGAGAAAGAGGGCCTCTGCCATCGTCTTTGTGCTGAAAGAGAGGGAGAACGGAGCTCTCTTGCCAAGGAGAGCGGAGGAGATGGAGATGAGGAGGCAGGGAGAGAGGTAGAGAGAGAGAGAGAGAGAAAAAGAGACAAAAAGCACAGGGGAAGTGAAGTGGAAAGAGATTTAGTTCCAGTCTGGCAGCCGTGCTTTTTCTACACTTCATCCGTCGGTTCACCATTGCACAGAAATCCCTTTGATCTGGGGCAATGTGTTACTGATAGCGAGGACTGTGTGTGTGTGTGTGTGTGTGGACAGACAGAGAGTATGTGTGTGTCTGAACCATTATCTGTCCTATATATATTCTGTGCATCTGTCGCAGCAGGCATATCACATGCGGTATCATAAACTTCTATTAACGTTCCAATCGCGTTGCGCAATCTGAGCCCGGAGACAAAGCAGCCCGACAGCTCTTCAGATGGACGGCCAACTCTCCCTCAGCGTCTGACAATGGGAGGCTGATTGCAAACACCTTTAAAATATTTTATCTCTCCTTCTCTCTTTCTGCTGATTTCTATCTTAAGCTCCCTCCATCCTGCCTGGGCCAATCCTAGGTGGTCTTTTCTTCTCTTTCGCCGTCATCCTTTTTCTCCGGGGGCGCAGAGTTCAGTGGCCAAATCAAAGGCTGCTCCGTGGCAATCAGTTAGGGGTTATGACAAAAAGCCTTGCAATAAAGGGGCCGCTCTGTAATCTGATGTGCCCTGAGAGTGGACACAGCGTCCATTTTAATGAGCTGAGATCCCCCTTTTCTAATCACAGTGCTGGAGGAAATGGCACACTGGCTCATTCTCAATCGGAAAACACGTGACCGCACTTAGAATGTGTGACTTGTATATAGGAAGAAGTATGAGGAATACTGACAAGGAAACATAACTTTTTGTAGGTATTATGGGTTCTGGAAGTAAAGTCCTGTTCATTATCTACCCAGCACTAGCAAGGGCTTGAGTGACCATAAAAGTCCCCGGCATGAATCATCACCACAAACGATGAGCTGCATTAGAAAACAGCTGATTCGTTGATTAACAGTTGGAAGTACAAGCCTGTGCACACAAGAACATAAGGAGAGAAATCAACTGTGACTTCCAAGGTTTGTTTAGGTAAGAAACATCCGATCACTGAGCCTCAACCTCTGCTACATGTGCCGTTATTGGTGAGTTGATGCTGAAGTTTGTTCTCTGCAGAAACCTGAAAATATGTTCAGCAGTTTAAATTAGTTCACTTTTGGTTTCTGGGTCAATTTTGAATGAATCCTGCAACTGAGGCACACCGTTTTGTTCCCAATTGCAACGTCGAAATTCCAGTTTTGCTACTGCTCTGGCTGTTCGTCTGACAGGCTTCTTCTCTGTAGCAACAATGGTTGTTGCTCATGGGAATTGTGGTATTTAAACAAAAACTAAAGGCCATAACATAAACCTATAGAGAGCATGGAGATCATTATGTTTGTCTGTCTATGGAACTGTTCAATTCAGTTTTATTTATATAGAGCAATATCATAACAAAGTTATCTTAGGGCATTTTTTCATATAGAACAGGTAAATGGTAAATGGACTCTTTCTTATATAGTGCTTTTCAACTGAAACGGTTCCCAAAGTGCTGTAACAGTAATCTAAGTTTGAACAGTAGTCTAATTCACCCAGGTCTAGACCGACTAGGATATCGCTGCACCCGGTCAAGAAATAGTCCAGCACATACCCCTTGTAAAACCACAATTTGACTTTTTTACACTTTTATTACAAGTTTTGGACAGATAACAATAGGACATACAACATGTTAATTAGTGAGCATTGGAGGTGCTGGCAGACATATTTTGTTGCCTTTAGGCTTGCTGTTTTCCCCTACTTCCAGAATTTTGAGATCAGGTAGCTGACCTCTTCCTGCGAATACATGTGTATGCACACCGGCATGCAAACTACATGTGTATCAAACACACCATGGGGTTGCCTGTGAGGTGTGACCTCTCTGTGGGAGAGCTCAAATGTAATTTGGAGATGTGGAAGCCTCGCAGCACCGGGGATCCGAAGCTGCTGATCTCAATCTAAAGGCAGAGGTGTGTCCATGCTAGGGCACGTCTTTGGGATTAGAAACCTTAATCCCCCCCCCCCGATCCGCAGTGAGCTGTCAAATACTGCTGGAAGGGGAGGAAGGGAAAAAAAAAGAAAGATGCGCTCTCTTGAAGGCTCACACCATGGAGGAATGTAAGGGGAAGAAGAACAAGCAGGAGAGAGAAAGACAGAAAGGATAGAGATTGAGAGAAAAGGAAGTGATTGAAATGGAACGGAGGCACAGAGATATCCAAGTAGAGCGTGAATGTGTGTGACAGAAGGAGTGTGTATAAAGTAACGGAGAGAGAAAGATGAATTGACTCCTGTCTAGGGGCCCTGATAAACGACTGGAGATGTGAAAGGTGAAGTGGGGGGTTATGGGTACAGACGGTGATCGCTCTTTGAACAAGCCTAGTGTGGTGGTGTCGCGACCTCTGGCAGCTGCGGTTGATATTACCGTCAATATCACTACCTGTGTGTATTCTAGGGTGGCTTCATCTGACTTTGAACGGTTTTCATTGGAACTACTTTCTTGTGAAGGAACCCTATGAAATCTGTTGATAGCACACTCTGTAGATTATCCAGCGTAATGGATGGTCTACAGAATTAATTTCTTAAGCAATTTAAATGGCAAAAACAGCTATGTATTGGTGTGATATAGATGGATTGTGTTTGGTGTGTAGATACAATATTGGCAGTGTTGAACAAGAGAATAAAGGAAGTCATGAACACATTTTTAGCAGCTCCGCT
The DNA here is from genome assembly GCA_036023855.1 of Gadopsis marmoratus. Classification (NCBI taxonomy): domain Eukaryota; kingdom Metazoa; phylum Chordata; class Actinopteri; order Centrarchiformes; family Percichthyidae; genus Gadopsis; species Gadopsis marmoratus. The sequence continues at coordinate 11,207 of JAVQJF010114439.1, forward strand.
GGGCATTGGGTTGTACTCGAATCACCGACAAAGCTGCCAAGTGCGGCGCATCAACTTAAGTGGTGAAAGAAACCATCCTGATAAGGAGAGTTAACAGAAAAGTCAGGAAGCGAGAGTGAAAGAAGGCGAGGAGTCCAAGAAATACAAAACATATCCCAGAAACTCGACTCTGGCCCTCTTCCAGTGGTGCCCACACACTTACTTCAAAGCTCGCTGTGCATGCGAATCTCGCGGCCCTTTGTTTGCCTCTTCCCACCATCGCTGTGCCTGTGTGTCTGTCCTCACATCAAAGCTAAAGGCTAAAACATTACACATTATCAGAGTAACCCTGTCTAGGCAGCAGCCATTAGACCCAGGCTCCTGTTACGCACCCTGTAGCCCCCCCTGCAAGGCCAGATTCAACTAGCCCGGGGTTAGGGAGGGCAACGCATACACCCAACGGCAACGTTTGCGGACACACATATGTGCTATTAACTTTGGAATGCACTGTCACATCATGCAAAGCCATACCGTGCGAACAGGAGCTGACACAGTTTCAAGTTGGAGGGGGTATCACTTCCACGACAGCGATGACCTCCATGCTGTTTTGAGAGAGAGCGAGAGAGAGAGAGAGAGAGAGAGAGAGAGAGAGAGAATGGTGGGGAAAATGGAGAGAGTGAGGCCTGAGTGACACCAGGAGAGGTCAAAGGTTAAAGCAGTGACCGCCACAGTGGAGACCAGACATGAGCTGTTGAAGAGCCAGTGACCCAGGAAAGGTTTTATGTACCCTGACTGAGCGGGCGCACACACACACGCACACACACAGTGCATATGACTGCATGTATTCACACACACAATGCAGAGTCACAATGGTATACAAAGTTTTCTCAGGGACACACACCCTCACACACATACATACACACATGCACAATAGAAGGTGCTTTGAGGCCCCAGTCAGGCTGTCGTCTGGGAGTAACAAGTAGATTAACTAAACAAACAACCTAAAATTACCTTCCTTTTCACCTATAAGTCGACCCTTTCGAACCCCTCCTCATGACCCACCAAGCTGCTTCTGAGAACTGGCAGGGTTGCTGTTATACCCGCCCCTGAGAGCACAGACAACCCGGTAATTTAAGTTTTTGAATGCATGTTTCAGCACACTTTGGTCTTAACATGTGCGTGAACTCTGATTATATCACTTGTATGTGAGGTTCGTTTAAATGGACTTTGCTTTTTGACTTAATTTACTACAAGGATATAGTAGAGTACTCACTTTGCCCAGCTTTTAATGTTAATGTAGATGTCAAGCATCATTTTGGTATTCTATGTGGTCATGTCCAAGTGGCTGCTTAATAGCTACATACATCCTTCAGTGTCCTTTTTACTCGAAGCTAAATATTAAAGAAGACGTCCTCTCCACTGCAACTGATTTTTATGTCGGGTTGTCTTTTAAATCCCCAACTGTAGGCGGTTGGTTTTGTTTCCATATGTATATGGATAGCAGGCTATGTGATATGGAAGGTTTATTTTCACTCTAAGGTATATGGGATATGGCTTTGTGGTGACGTTATGATACTCTACTCTTGTTGCCACCTGAGGTCACACACCTGTGGAGGGCAGGTCAGCAAGGGCGGATAATTATCTGAATTTATGAAATTATAGCCATTATGAATCAACCTATGTTCAATAAATATTGACACTGAGCACCCAAACAGCCCAGTATCATTAACTGGTTCATCTAGATTTTAGTGAGGCAACATGAGAATAGAAATGCATAAAAGTGTAAGTATAGAAATAATGTTACAGGAACTGTTGATCTTGATCAGGTTGTCTTCTTTAGAGACGATTAATAGAAAGAAATATAAATTATTATAATTTTAATTCCATAGTTACAGTCTCTCAATTGTGAGAATTTGCAACTTTTCTTTGACTTAATTGATAGCAAACTGAACATTTTAAGGTTTTGGAGTGATGTTTGTGGACACAAACAATTTGACGACATCAACTTGGGTGTTTTGTCATTTCCTGACCTTTTAAAGACTAAATGAAAAAATAAATGAGTCAAAACAATTATTGACAAATAAATCAATACATTTTAAAATGTATTATTAGTTGCAGTCTTAATCTTGATATTGACTTTAGGTTCATGTTGTCCACCACTCTGCTTTTAGCTTTATGGTTAGTTGGTCCAATGTTGGTCCTTGCAGGTAAGATTTTATTTCATTTAACTGCATGTCATTGATATTTGTCTTGTTTAGAAAGATTAAACACACATTCTCTACATGGAACGTAGAATGTGTTTTTTCTGGAAATTGAATTGATAAACAGGTTTTAAGATAAAATAACCAACGTGGGGATCTTTTATTTTTTTATTTTTTTACTGACATTCAAATGAGCTTAAAACATTCTATCACTTGTTATAATTCAGCCTTAAAAACCTGGAAAAGACATAATTTAAGATGCACAAATTCAATATGGTATTGATTTGTTGCCCAGCTGTACAATGTGTGTGCAAGCAAGAAAACAATGAACACTACAAAGTACAATTAACAAGTATTAACATGACAAATCTCTTGTATTGTATTGTGTTGCATTGTGGGGGATTTCAGTGATTTGTCACGTATTTGTGTTTAAAGCATGAAACGTGGTTTATACTTGTTTAAAGAATTGGATATGAGGCCCCATTGAGACTGCTTCCCTATCGCTTCCTCTTCCTCTTTACTTATTCTTAGTGTGTGTTTGTGTGTGCTTTCCTCACACATCCTCCCTATTCCTGCCCCATTCACCTTGACTCGCAGCAAGCAGAATTGTTCTCCCAATTGTTTAGCGACGCGAGTGTCCCCTCGCACAACAACATTAGCATACCCCCCCAACCCCACCTCCCACCGTCTGCCTCTTTTTTTTTCATAATTGAATTGAAATGCAGCTCTTTTCATTGTAAACAATGTCAGGAAAACATGCTAGATACACTGCCTGCTCACACACACACACACACACACACACACACACACACACACACACACGCACACATGCAGATACACAGAGATGTCCAGCATGAGACCCCTGAAGACCTTGGGGAACTTAGACAAAGACAATACCTTGACTGAGTTTGTTTACCTCCCATCGTCCCTGCTGCGCTCATGCTTACCCTGCGTACACAAAGCCTGTTTGGTGGATGTGTGTGTGTCTCTTTGTGTGTGCTTGCATGCATGATATTGCAAAGTGGATCTGTGCAGTCCAGAGGGCCTTTGAAGGGCTTTGTGTGCATACCTGAGAGTGTGCAGGTGTGCAGAGGTTTGTAGGCCTCTGTTTGTGCATATATCTCTGTCTTGTTTGCCTTCAATTATAGTTCATTACCCACCTGCTGTGCAAACCTTAGGTCACAAAAGGTCCTTCGTGGGTTGGCGCCATGCCCAGCTTTGGGTGGTGCCACCCTTGCTGAACTGGCATGGGTGCAAAAGCGGAATTTAAGTAGCCCCCGCCCAACGCAGCCAAGTCAAACAGTGTTTCACCAAACAAAGATTGATCTGTTTGCTGCCTGTACCCTGCCTATCCATCCCTTTAGCTTTGCTTTCATGTCTCATTATGTTCCTTACATTCACCGTCAGTACCCTGGTCTCGTTTTTTAAGGAGTGTTCTTGTCCACTCTGAAGTGGCTGGGTGGAATACTTTAGATTTCTGCGATATCACCATTGTACTAATATTTCTTCTTAAGGCCAGGCTAGAGGAATTAGGGAGGAAGTTGAGGCCTACGTGTCAATAAGAACGCAGAGACCTGGGTCCACAGGAAGGCTTTGGAACAATTATTCCAATTTTTTCAGTTATGCAATCCAAACAGTAACAATATAGGTGGCACCGCACCACACTCTTAACAAAAATGGCTCTATATTGTAGCAGGAAATTGTTTGTTTAGCTTGTATTTTAACAGAACCCTTGTTATTATGCTAAAACACTGTTTCAGAAAAGAACTGTCACGGCATACATGGCATGCAATCAATTATGAACACGTAAAATAATAAAGTATAAAGGAACAGTTAATTAATTAGATCTTTTTTAAATCGTTACTGAATATAAGCACTTTTTGCTCTCAGGGTCTACCTTTGTTGCCATTTTCATGTTTACAAGGTGTTTTTCTCAAAGCGTTTATCTGCTTCTTTGGCTGGTGCTTCTACGTGTCAAGTACAGACATTTTAATTAGGGCAAAGTCTTGGGTGGCTCCTGCGTGATGGATCTTTGCGGCTGAAAATACAGTTATAAATCATCCGGCATTTGACAGACAAACTGCTGGCAACTCTTGCACCCCCTGCCTCTGGCCACCATTAGCAAAGCTGCAGTGATTGTCAGCAAGGTTGGCTTGTGTGTTATTAACATCGTTAGCCTCGCTGGCTTTTGTTCTTAGCCTTCATTAACACCAGTAAGTATGTCAGCCCAGATGTCACTACCCCGACTTTTTCGGTTTTGCATCTTAAAGGATGGCACCACTAGTATGAGACCATTTCCCCCTAGGTCAAGGTCAAGATGTGTGACTAGTGTATGTCATCAATCACGGTGATCAGTTTCGGTGGCCGTGTGTCCCTCATCCATCATGCTGATGGGTTTCGCTGGCCGTGTGGCTGCGCGTCGCTGTCAGGGCCGGAGGTAATTAATAACACCCATTGACAGAATTAATGAGTTAACCTGCTCCACTCTCCTGCTGTTCCAGTGACAGATGCTAACGGTCAGCAGCTAGTTATCCCTGCTAATATGCCAGTGGCTCAGGTGTGTTGATGTGGATGGTCTTTTATTATCTACATGCGTGTCTGGATTGGAAAAGACAGTCTATGCATCCAAGACTTTTTGGGACTGCAGCCAGGTGGTAAACAAAGCACTGTTGGAAGAGTAATCCTTTTTAGCAGGAGTCTCACCTGAGCAACGGACTGCTTTCCACGGAGAGGAAAAGGGAGAAAAAAAGAGATAGAAGAGACACAAAGGCAGAGGGATATGTCAGAAAGGCAGCTTGAATAGAGATCGTTGGCTCCTCAAGGTGCAGGAGAAGGAGAGACTCTCCTTGCCCTCAGGTCCTGAAAGCCGATCGCTTCGTTTTTTGAAAGAGAGGCTTTGTGAGTACGCCTCTGACTGCTCCTCTGAAGAGCGCTCACTGTCTGTTATGACTAAAAAAAGAGTGATCGCATTTTCATCACCCAAAGAAGATAAAGTGCAGCCTTGAAAGGAGGGAAAATTATGCAGTTTGAACTTAATTCTCTCTCTTTTTTTTTATAAGAGGCAATTGTTCTGCCTGGGCAGGCCTAGTTATTGTGTGACGTGTGCTGGGTGTTATATTCCTGGGGTTTTTGGATGGTTATTGTAGCGCAAGTTTACTCTCATGCTTTCAGGCCCCACTGCATTGGATACTTTGTTGTGTAGGCTGCAGAATAGCTTGCCTATCAGGCTTTGCATGTGGACCACTCAAGGTGGGCTGCAGTGGGTGGATGTGTGGGTAGGGGATTTTTATTTGGCTGCAGTGTAAGGAGCATCCACGGCTGTTCAAAGCCTGGTGTGTAGGCTGCTGCCGCTCAGAGGGAAACTTAGCTGGGTTTTAGTGGGTAGCTATCATTGTATCATTAGCTTTTGTGCATTCCTATTTTCTGTGGACGGCCGCGTCGACGGTTTTGTCTTGAATAGACGTTTTCCCGTTTTCCCCTCACGTGGTGCAACCAATTCAGCCAGCACGGACAAAACTACTCATTAACTCCCGCAACCCTCTCCCGAAACCCTCGTTGCCCCCTTTCCTCCAAACGTGCTTTAGCTTAGAGACAACAGGGATGGGGCGGGGGGGGGACAGACTGACAAAAGGGAAAAAAGACTAAAGCCAGAGAGGAGGATTGAATGAGTGAAAGAGCTGCTGTGGGAGAAAAGGAGGAAGAATGTGATGTCCCGGTCTATGAGGGATTCCATTTTTTTGCCTTTCCAGAATAGAACAGTAAGTCACCAGTCTCTTTGTCTGCCTTTGATCTCTCAGCTCGGGGATTTGGCACCTGACAAACCCCTCTCTGTCTGAAAGGAGGCCTGCCGAGAGAAAGCCCCGGAGAGTGGGAGAGAGAGATAGAGGGCGAAGGAGAGTGAGAAAAAAATAATACAGGAGCGTTAGAGAGCGACGGGGCGAAAAGGGAGACAGCATGAAAAAATGGTGTGGAAAAATTGGGTTAGACTTTACAGAGCTGTATGAGAGGATATGGTGAGGGCTTCTCAGCTCAGAGCCCATAAAAACTAAATATGTGTGGCTGTATTGGCTGTATTTGCGCCTGTGTGTGGGTTTGCCATGGCTGGCCCGGACAGTGATAAATCCAGTGAGTCTTAAGGGAGATTCCTCTCTGAAGCCACGGTCTCTTGGACCACCCACTACTGCGGTCTCTCCCCTCACACACACACACACACACACACACGCTCACACTCCTAATAGGAAGCAAATTCCCCAGCTGTACTTGGATATCGACCTCTCTTCTCTCCCGACTGTTCCTTTCTGCAGGGCAGTCACCGCTATAAACAAGCCCTCATATGTTGACGTGACATTTTCAAACACAGTTTCTGAAATGAAGAGTTTCAAACCGCAGATGAAGATGCCAAAGGATGTCTATGGCAAACAGGGATTTGGAGTTGGGCAAAGAATTCTGGGGGCAGCCCGTGGGGACTCTGGGGTCAGCCTGGGACAGCTTAATAATTGATGAGTGAAAATCTCATCAACCGTGCACAGTTTGAGGTAGCCTGCTCTTAGACTGTGTCTCCTTAAATAGGCTCAGGCCCAAAGGCTGTGAAGCATGGGACTCAATTAACTCTCCCATCAGCTTTTAGCAAGGGGGCATCGTCTCAAACAGCTGGTTGACCCCACTCTCAACTCTGGACACTTTTCTGGTCAGCGCACATGTGCAAACCCTAACAGCAACTGTCTCTTGTGATGAGACTGGGCGTCGAAAGATTGCTTTATAGATGGAGAGATAACACAAAGCGCCTCCCGACTAATCTCCCTGTTTTTTCTGAAGAAAAGAAACGGAGGCTTCACGCACCCCTGCAGCCTACAATCAAAGGGACCCTTTAGCTTAGCTAGCGAGTGAAGCGGCAGGGATTTAGCCCTGATTGACTGAGTGGGAACGGGCAAAGAATGGCTCAGCAGGTAGCGGCTAGCTCGGCTCGGTTAACGCCACGCCGCGCTAATCCAGCTGCTAGAGAAGAGCGGCTACGGGGCAAAGAGCCTGTCTTTGTTACGCCTCCAAGAGAGGGATTTCCCGGTATTTTAGGGGGTTTGTGGCTTTCCCTCTCTGTTTGTATGTGTGAGCATGTCGGGAGGTTGGTGGAATGTGTGTTTTCGTTGGAGGACGGACCTCCTGCTCACTGCGGTGTACCTGGAGAAGCACTGATTTGATTTCTAATGTGGTGATACACATGTGGGAGTTTGTTTATGGGACTGCTCTTTTGTATGCAGGAGCCCCTGATGTAGTTATGATCATATTTATTGGAATCCATGCCTTTCAACTGCACTTTTACATCTGGGTTCTGTACGTGCTTGTGAAGACAGCGAGCCTCTGTGTGTGTGTGTGTGTGTGTGTGTGCAGGGGGAGATCACTTTACCCCTGCAGACTGTAAGTGTGTAATTATCTGATTTATATTGGGTATGAATTTACCCATCTGTCTCCAATGGGTCTTTTTACATCATAACAAGACAGAAAGACACACACACACACACACATTCACACACACCGCCCACTCTACCAAAACCCAAACCACCGTCCCTCCTGCCTCAGAACCATTCACCACCCACTGCCGAGCACACGGCAGCCTCGCTGATCGACAGGTTATTTGGTCCAATCGGTGTCGCGACTGTCTGCACCGCACCTTTCAGAGAATTGTCCTTTTGTCCTCCTCTTCTGGTTCAGCGCTCAGAGGGTGAAATGTAACCCCGCTAGGTTTCCCCCGGCCATTATCGAAACAGATAGATGAGGCAGAAACTCCTTGAAACACGAGCCCTCCAATCAAACTGTCACTCAAAAGAAAGGCGAGCACTGTCGCCAAAAGAAGGAAAAGTGTCACTTGGGTTACCACTTCAGACTGAGGCGTGTGTGTGTAGGTGTGTGCGTGTAGGTGTGTGTGTGTGTGTGTTAGGCCCCTGCAGAGTGAAAACAGTCTTGTCTTGTGAGAGCGACAGCGCTCCCGGTGTGCCAAGTGTGGTGGCATTTGTTTGTTAAATGGTCTGAAATGCCAACGGTTCTGGTTTCATTGCGGCTCAAAGTCTTGCCAATAGAGCATAGCTTAAATCTGTGAGAAAGACAAGAGGTAGTTATTCGATCTTCTCTTTTTGTGAGAGGAAATAGTGCCCTTTACTCCTGTGATGTTGTTTTTGATAATAGAATGCAGGTTCGTGAGAAAGGAGTAAAGGGAGAAAGAGGATAGAAAATAAAGACAAAGGGAGGGAGCGTTGGGGAGAGAAGTACAAGACTCCGGGCAACATAATGTTTCCTTGTTGCTAATTAGGGGAAAATGGGCAAGATCACAGGGTTCTCTTCTTCTCTTCCATTGGAAAACAACAATTTTATGTCAAGTGCAATGTTATGGCAGCGTCCCCTTCTCACCAAAACCTCTGACAGCCACTTATAACAACTTCATTTGTGATACTTATTCTGGATGCAGCGTCCAAATTGATTTCCGTGGATTTTTATTAGAGATGGCAATGTCGTGTTTGTCAGTCACTAAAATATCTCAGCTGCTATTGGGATGGATTACCGTGGAATTTTGTACAGACATTCATGGTTCACAGAGGATGCCTCCTAGTGACTGGTGATTCCCTGACTTTTCATCTAGCACCACCAGCAGGTCTGCACAAGTTTCACTTCTCCAGTGATCTATTGATGGGTTGGCACCAAATTTTGTATCGCCATTCATGGTTCCCAGATGATGTATCCTAATCGATTTGGGAATCCCTTGACTTTTCCTCTTGTGCCATTTAGGCATTTGGGACATTTGGGGTTTTCAGTGAAATTTCTCAACAACTAACAATTGATTTCTATGAAATCTGGTACATTCATTCATGTCTGCCCACAGTATGAACTTTTGTGATCCCTTGGCTTTTCGTCCCGCTCCATCATTGGGTCAAACTTTGAATTTGTCCACTACTTTGGTTTATGACCAAAGCCTGCAAACATAATGACATTCACATCCGTCTCAGCTGTACTTTGTTTCGTGGCAATAAGCAAATCTTAGCATGTTAACTTGCACAACTAAGATGATTGAACCAGCAAGCATCACACCTGTTAAACATCACCATTGTTTCTGTGTGCATGTTAGCATGATGATGTTAGCATTTAGCCAAAAACACCTGTGTGCCTAAGTGTAGCCTTGCAGCGCAGCTAGCATAGCGGTAGACTCACTCCTGTCTCTAGAGCCTTCCTCTCTAGTATAAAAGTGATATGATATACTTGTATTTCAGGTTAAAGCAATACCACAACATCACATCTAACCCAACCTACCCTCCTCTCTGTCCTTGTTATCTTTCAGCCTGTAAGATCGGTTACTACCGCGCTCTGGCCACTGACGGCTCCTGTTCCAAGTGTCCGCTCCACAGCTACTCCGTCAGGGAGGGATCCACCTCCTGCGTCTGCGACAAGGGATACTTCCGCTCTGAAACAGACCCGGCATCCATGCCATGCACACGTAAGTAGACCCACATGTAACTCGCACCGAACATTGGAATGCACAAGCATACACAACATACAACATTTGACCGGTTTTGACAGGCTATTATTTACAGTGATTGGTAAACAGCTTTAGATATCTTTCTAAGTAAGTATTTGTAACACAATACTGTTGGAACTGGAAAAGAACACCTAACACATACATATACAGAGTGATTGCTTTTGTCTAAACATGGTCATGGATTATGTCTCTCTCGCTCTCGCTGTCGCGCTCTCTCTCTCTCTCTCTCTCTCTCATGCAATGTCAATCTGAATTACCCCCTCACACACAGAGCGGCAGTCCTTCTACACACACATAAAGCAGAGCAGGCGGCTGCTGGTGTAATAGGTGCCTTTTGATTCCAGGTGGCACTTAGTGATCAGTCATGGTGACAGAGAACTAATGAGGGTATAAACCGCTGCATCCCAGAATCAGTCTTCCACAGAGAGGCTGCAAAACAGCAGAGGAGGGCAAGAACGATAGAGAAAGACAAACTGAGATAAAAATGTTAGCGGAGACGCAGGGAGGTGACGGAGAATGTGGGGAAAAACAAGGGCAGATGGAAAGCTGGAGATGTATGCAGAGAATGAATAAGATGCTGTGATGGGGAAAGGGGGTAAAGTGCCAAGGAGAAAGAAAAGGGGACTAAATATAGGAATGTATCAAGCTGAAGGAAGATGTTATCTATTCATATTTGTTTATTTATATCTCAGTGTGTGTCTCCTCTTTGCACCATCCGGCTGTATGAGTCAACCACTGGTGAATCTGGTTCTTCCAATCCTCCCCCCCTGACTCACCATAACTGTGATAACAAATATTGTTAACAATCCTGCTGCCTAATGATACCTCTTCCTTTTTTCTTAGACCTCATTCCCTCTCTGAGTCACGGAGCTGGGAGTTCACACTGGTAGAAATATACACAAACAGCACAAGGACAAGCAGAATAACCCATATAATGCACAAAGCCCTACCCCCTCCTTTCCCAGGAAAACAACAGCATTCATACTCGCATATGACAGACATTTGTATGAGTGAGCATGTGTCATTGAAACTATTTTAATAACCAAAACATCTGCTGAGTTGCTTAGCTCAGAGCGGGCTCGCCATTTGGCCCGAATGATTTGTCAAGTTCCTGTGGATTCATCACTCAGTGAAAAAGATTATTGAATCCGACAAGCAGGCGAACCCCTCCCTGCATAACACTTAACTGTCTAAGCAGCAACTCAACTGAACGGCCTCTAATAAACATTGATAAATCCCCATAATGACTACTCTGTCACAGACCTACCCCCTTACTGTTTTGTAACATATATTGAGTTACTACCCCTCGACCCTATTGTCCTGTTAGTCAGCATGGCATTTCAGTATGGCTGCTGCGAGCGACAGCTGTCAAAGCTCATTACTTGGCTTATTTTATAGGACCCTGCTATGCCATCTCTACTACATTCCTAATGCCACAGTTAGGAACTGAACATTAGCTGGACTCCCTCACCGACCTTGCCCCCCGCCTCGTCAGCCAGTCAGCATCTAATCTTTGAACTCTCACCCTGTCTGTCGTCTGCTGTTTTCCTTCTTCGTGCATTTTTTCTTTTACTCCTCACCCACACGTTTGAGCTCTGTAATTACAGCTGTCACTCACACATCGCTCCTCATCCATGTTTTGTTTTCACTCGCTCCCTAGCTTTCTCTCAAAACCCACTCAGAGTCACGACCAGAGCAGATGAAGGGGGGCAACAAAAAAAAAAAAGCCTCTTAAAGTCATTTCCCAGTTTGCCTTGCTGAAGGTCAGGCTAGGAAAGAGCCAGCATCTCTGGTAATTGGGGTGCATGTCCGTGTGCGTGTGTGTGTGTGTGTGTGTGTGTGGGTGTGTGGGTAATTGAAAATGCTTTTCCCCTCTCATAGCTCCGAGTCTAGCGACACAAGATGATGATTAAAAGTGGATGTAGTGTAATTCCATCATTGTATACTGGTTGTGTGCAGGCCTGTTACTCCTGCTGTCAGCGCCTTTCTCGCGTCTTTGCTCCTTTGCAGCAATTGCCTCCGCACTTTGGATCAACCTGCCTGAGAAACCTTGCAGGATAAATTAGTTATATTATTGTTTTAAAAACAAAATTTTGGAGAATTTCTTTGCGGAAAAAGTTTTTAGCCACTTTTTCAGGGGGTTTATTTATATGATTCTTATCTTGTTTTTGTGTTTTCTGGCTTAGCTCCATTCTTCCCGCCATCTTACTTTCATCTTACTTTTGTTGTTGTATTTATACTTGCTTTATTCATGCACCGAACACCGCCACATAGATGCAGACTTTATTCATTTCCTTTATTAATTTATTTAATTTTCTGATTGTACGCCTTCTGAAATCCACAGGTAACTGTACTAAAATATTATTTTAACACATACCCCACAGGGCTTATAGGCAGATAATTATATAACATATGACTTTAAATCATTTTAATTTTTTGATAAATTCAACAGGTAGAAAGCACAATTTGCAACTCAATCAATTCATCAGCAAACCATTTAGTATGCAATATTAAAATATGTTTATGGCAAAATAGGCAATACACATGAATAAATGTGAGTACAAATGTACACTCACATGGGCTGTAAGGAGAGCCAGCTACAGAGTCATGGGAGCTGGTTGCGCCACTGTGTTCAGGTTATATGGAGGGACTGTTTCCTATATCGGGGTTTCTGTTGGCTCTTGATGTGTTTCTCAGATTTTCCCCAGTTTTCTTAGTGGTGGTTTGGTAGAGGAAGAGGGAGGGATGGAATGAGGAATGAACACAAATTGGGGAGGACTCGAGGGGGGCATTGAATGAATCCCAGCCGGTTGGTAATAGCGGGGTCGATGTTCTGGCCAATTTAGCCTGCACTCTACCTCGGCCTTGCGCAACACTCGGCTAACAATTACTGATAGAAAGAGACAGAGGGAGAGAGGGATGGAAGAAGGAGAAAAGGGAATACGAGAAGGAGAGGGTGGGCTCACGCTGAGAGGAAAGGAGGAGAACGGGAGTGAAGTAAAAATGAGAACGACAGACTAAAGGAGGGGGAGATGGAAGCGAAGGAACGGTAGGAAAGAAAGAAACAAGGCTCTGAGCAAAGTGCAAGGCCATAAATGAGCGGAAAAGCAGAGGAGGGAAAAAGAAATCATCAACTTTCTTCAGGAGAAATTTTCTAAGTCTCCCCCTGGATTCCAGGAGTGTGAATTTTAAGGCCATGTTGAGCTAACATTGTATGAAGGTTGTGTGAGCGTTGCATTCCCGTATCCCCCTGCCGTTCTCTCTCCCAGGATTAATTACCGGGTGTCAGTCACAGCCGACGGCTCTCCCACGCTCCCTTGCTCCCACTGGTGCATTCTGGGAGAGCGACAGGTACAGCCAAAGGTAGTTTGTATGTGTGTTTATGAGTGTGGAATGCAGGAGGGAACGCTGACATATGGTGGAAATGTGTTTAAGACTTGACAGTCATAAAGTTACGTAGCGCTGTTGCAACTCTTGCTACAGCAACGAACAAACAAAATAATCTTCCCGAGGTGATTATACGCACACTTGCTGATACACATAATCAAATATTGACGTGTATTCTTATGGACATTACCGTCGCATTAAAGGAATAATAGTGTAAAACAGTATAAAGCAAGCAGGGTGAAGCGGCTTGCCTGGCTCTGTCCAAGCTCACTAATCAACATCTTTATGCTAAGCTAAGCTAACCATCCTCCGGCTCCAGCTGCATACAATAGTTAGCGTACACACACAACAATGGAATCAACCTCCTCATCTAATTCTCTGCGAGAAATGTCAAACTAGTGCTTTTGCTACCTAAACCTTCTTTATTCATGCCTTTAATGAAGTAGTAACACATCTCTTCAGCTGGGAGGACATTTTCATCTTTGTACCCTTGCAAGGACAAGAACAGGAGAACAAGAGCACACACATTCTCAGGCACTGACTAGAAACATTGATATTACCTTTGTCCTGTTGTGAAGTTTATGACACCAGTCCAGATAGCAGCCGAGTAATAGCTTTATAGTGTATATCTCGGACGGCGCTTTATTGAATATTGAGAGGGAGTAGAGCTTAGTTGACACTGCACGCTGATGAAGGCACTATTATAATAATGATGACGGTTGGGTGTAGGCACCTTAATTTAGAAACCCCATCTGTAACTTGTTCCCATTGTCTGAGAAGCAAACGGAGAGAATGAGGTGAAAGTGAGAAGAAGGAAAAGTGTGTGAGGAGGAGAAAAGGCGGGGCAAAGGAGGGGGGCAGAGCTATATAATCATTTTTAATGAGAATTTATTAATAGATTTTCATCGAAGGCTGCGGTTCGTAAGGGGACGTTAAGTGACGCTGATATTAACACAGTGTGTACTCTGTATCCTTTCATCCCGCTGCTTGTGTCTTGTGCTGTTGACCATTAAGGTCATTTTCAGTCAAACAGACGCCCCTCCTCACCCACCACCATCCATTTCGGTCCCCTCCCTCCCTCCTTTCTCCCCTCCATCCATCCAGACCTGCTCCTTCCATGCTAATCAGTGGCTTGCTGCTTCCTGGATGAACAGACGGTGATTGTCTTCTCCTTCTGTCCTTCTCCATCTCCTTCCTCGCAGCTTTAACTTCCCCGCCGCACTCGCTCATTCGCGCCTATCTGCCAGACTAATTCTGGCATATGCGAGTCCAGTCCACACACATGCAGCATGAGCGTCTCGTGAAGGCGCGCATGCACCACGGGTTAACATTGTACTTCCACGTCTCCATTAATACGGCAAAACTCGGCACACAAAAGCGCACTTATTCCTCCTTGGGCGACCGAGTGTCCCCTCTGCTGCTCTCTGTGTCTCTGTGATATCACTCATTGCCACGCTGCTCCTCCAAAAATAACACTGATAATTAATTTCCGTTGTGAAATGATTCGTGTGTGGATGGACTTGCTTTCATTTCTCACCCTGCTTCGATCCCCCCAGCCCGCTCGCGTGCGCTTCATTAGTCAGGGACAGAGAGAGAGAGAGAGAGAGAGAGAGAGAGCGAGCGAGACAGGGAAAACAGAGACAAGCAGAGAGAGAGAGGGAGGGGGAGAGTTAAGTCAATTACCGTCGCTTATGTTTGAAAGCAACGCAAAAAAACACATTAATTACAATAGAGCTGACATGTAAATTGGGATTGATGAGCAGGGGGGTTTGTGTCACATATCTGCGGAGCTGCTGCTCATATAAAACTACAGCGGGTAGGCCTTACATCAAAGCAGGAACTTAATAACAGGGTCCAAAGCAAACTTTCTCTAAAGTTATTGAGTGGGTGCCATAAAGCCCCACTGTTAGCAGCGGGCTCGGGCGCCCTGCCACCTCCAGCTGATTCGACATATGAATGGGAAAGAAATCTGCTGGCCTATTGGATTTCAGTTAACGCTCTGAATTAACTGAGGTGAAATTGGATCCTCCCTCGCTGTAAAGGACAGGACATTAAAAGGGAATTCCAGAAGCCTTGGCGCTCAATAAAGGGACAACCCAGACAATTACACATTTATATCTTTGTTAGATATATGTATGGAAAGAATCAGTTACCTGACCCAATGGAGGCT
Source organism: Gadopsis marmoratus (assembly GCA_036023855.1). Taxonomy (NCBI): domain Eukaryota; kingdom Metazoa; phylum Chordata; class Actinopteri; order Centrarchiformes; family Percichthyidae; genus Gadopsis; species Gadopsis marmoratus. Next base: position 26,463 of record JAVQJF010114439.1, read on the forward strand.
TTTTTTCCAGTATTCACCAAAAAGCTTATTGTTAATATTACCATCACCAAGTTGTTGTATTCTCTTTTTTTAGTAATAAAAAGAATGTTTTTTTTCACGTATTCACAGGATCACTCGTTCTACTCCATTTTCCAACAGCAGCCCCCATAAATATTAGTGTAACTCTGTACCTGCTTAGCATTTGGCTTCTAACCACTGCTGGTAATAACATCAGCTCTTTCCTCTTTCTTCCTCCTCCACAGGCCCTCCGTCAGCACCTGTGCACCTCATCTCCAATGTGAACGAGACCTCGGTGAATCTGGAGTGGAGCGCACCCCGGAGCTCAGGAGGACGCCAGGATTTAACATACAATGTGGTGTGTAAGCGCTGCGGGCCAGACGGCCGCCGATGTCAGCCCTGTGGTAACAGCATCCACTTCAGCCCCCAGCAGCTGAGCCTGAAGGGAACCAGAGTGTCCATCAACGAGCTGCAGGCCCACACTAACTACACCTTCGAGGTGTGGGCTGTGAACGGAGTCTCGCCTCAGAGCCCTGGGCCGGAACAGGCTGTGTCCGTGACCGTCACCACCAACCAGGCCGGTAAGACAACCAATGATGACCAATGAGTGAGTGGGAGATTCAGGTTTGGTTGGTGGAAAGGAAATTGTAGTAGACAGGGAACAGGGGATGTATTTAGTTAAAGGAAGTCATCACCAAGACAGATTTTGTGACAACCTCCCAGTTTCAATCAGGAACAAAAGTGATTTGCACATCTTTTCCCTCAAGTGCAACTTTGGCCAACTAATGTTTTCCAAGAAAACAAATAGCTAGTCAAAGTGTCACATCACAGATGGTTAAAGGCTTCCTATAAGTGACCAGTGTAGCATTGATTAATTCAAGAATAAATAAGTGTTATGTCAATCTGACTCGAAGTGATTGATCAATGCTGATTGGCCCAATATATTGACATACCAAAATACGTTTAACCCTATTTAACATGTTATGGTGGATCCCAATGAGACACTACATATGGAGGTTTTATAGATTTGGCTTTCATACCAGGCCAATAAATACTGTAGAATAACAGTATCAACAAAACTATAAGGACACGAGAGTAATTAAACACAACCCCCTTTCTAAAAAGGCCACAGAAAATAGCTGTTTCTGATTGGCTAGCTGGTGTCTGTAAAAGATTTGCATTAAGATACATCAACATATTTTCAGTCAACAGTTCTACATTAGTGCACAAGGCATATTAAACTGTGTGTAACCATGATAACTATGGTTGCTTTTAGCTATAGACACTAATCAACTCTTGAAACAGAACCTCTTGCCATGGATTCAATTTGGGATTGAAAGTTCATTCTTGACATTAGAAACAACAGTTGACAACTATAATCTCACCTCAAGGTCCATTCAGCATCTATATCTGGATATAAAATGATCTTCCTCATCACTTAGTCCACTAAATTTAGGACATCCTCTGTGGTTTTCTTGCTCATCCAAGTTATATTCTAGACTTGTCTGTGTGGGCATGGAAAAGAAAGAGTGCAAGTTAGTAGAGAAGCTTTGTGGTTGTGTGTGGGGGCTTATATTTGATGCAGTGCACAGGTTTTGTTACACTGAGCACTTGAAGTACTTTTTTGTGTGCAATCTGCGTGTCGCAACATGTTTATTAAAGCTGCAAGTAATTTGGGTGAAGGCTGGGTGATTACTGAGGAAGATGATGGATTCTCTGCTGTGGGAAATTATTTTCTGAAATATTTCAGTTTTGCATAATTAGGCGTGAGAAGGCTGTGCTGAAGATAGGGGCCACATGCTATATTTAGCTCTCAAGCTAATGAATTAGATGAGTTGTATTGATCTGTGGAGGCTTCATTACAAGTGCTGCTGGATTGTGTGCGTGTGTGCGTGGTTATTCTAGGGGAATGCACCCATGAATGCCGCCTCACCTCCAGAGCTGCAGAAGAGCCCTCTTGCCAGTGGGTGCGTTCAAAGCCTCCTGTTGTTTTGTCATTAAGCCATTTTGTAACCGGTTGTTGTGCAAATGGATTTTACGACCCTGGCCTTTTCTCTTCATCCCTCCCTTTTCTCCTCCGCTTATAGCCAATCATTACCTTGGTCTTCTTTACTGCTTTGCTCTTGGGTGGCAAGCTAAGTGCCTTTGTGTGTGTGTGTGTGTGTGTGTGTGTGTGTGTGTGTGTGTTTTATCACTAATTTCCATTTCTGAGAAAAGTGAATATCTTGAATAGGGCTTGGACTGGCAATTTAAGGGCACATTGGCTTGATTTATCAGCTGGGGTCAGGAAGATAGACATGAATGGATGTGCTGCCTGTGGGAGAGCTGCCAGACAGGCATGTGTGGGAGCTGTAATGGAGCACACCCTGGAGTCCAGGCCGAGGGCTTGTAATAGTTTGTCAGTATGGCCACAGTGACGCACAGTTGTCCAAAGTCTCCAAGGTGCACACTCTCACACATGGATTCAAACAAAGATGTATCAACACACACACACACTCATCCACACACAGTGATGTCCCCCTGAGGTTGCTCGAGGCTTATCTGCTGACATCAAGTTGTAAGATATAGATGATGTTGCCTTTGGCTCGTCACTGGTGCATGTTCTGTTCCCCAGGATTAGCTATATGAAGCCTACAGCTGGAAGCTCTATTATGGTGTGTGTGTTTGCACATGTGCAGAACTGACTGCATGCTTGGCTAAAACTGAGAAAATGTGTTACACAGGATGTTTGTACGCTCGTGGATGGAGATGATCTCCATTTGCCTCCCAAACAATGTCCTCTATGTGTCTCTGGGCGTGCGTGTCTCTAATTTGTGTGCGTGTGTGTGTGTGTGTGTGTTAGCTCCAGACTGATTGGATTTCTTCCTGCTAATGCTCGGTAGGGGCTTTGGAAGCTCTGGTTTCAGCCGCTGGTAATCCAGCCAGTCATCTGTGGCTGTCCCTCTCTCTGTATCGGCTCTCCTCATCCAGACACCGTGGATTACGCATTTATTATGATAGATTTATTAGGATTTATAAGTGCTGTGGAAAAGACAGACTGCCTGTCCATAAAAGTTCAAAATTCGGCTAGAGAGTAAGAAGTGAGTTAGGCAGGTTGGGAGGGAGGAGCGCTTATGTATTTCTGCGTGAGAGGAAAATTGATGAAGGTGCAGCGGAGAAATATGCCGGGAGACAAAAATTAGGACATGAGTAATTGTTGATTGCATGCATCTGTGACCAGGCATGCCTGTGTGTGTGTGTGTGTGTGTGTGTGTGTGTGTGTGTATGAAGAGGTCAGATTCCACGTCTCGCCATGAACAATCCCACTGTCATAAATCAGCCGGGATGTAACCCTTTCACCCGGACTGCATGAGGAAAGCGAGGGGAGCGAAGGGGGATGTCCAAGCTTTGAACTGACCCCTGGCTGCAAATGGATGTTTTTCCCCGTTTATGGGATCAAGCACTCTGTGTGTGTGTGTGTGTGTGCAAAAGAGGGAAAGAGAGAGTCAGAGAGAGAGGTGTTTATGTCTTGATCCAAAATACTTGGCAGGCTTAGGTGACTAAAAGTGAATTAGTGTGTGAGAGCGAGTGTGTGTGGGCACGTCTGTCAGTGGACATGTGTGTGAGTTTCCATCTCTCTGGCAAATCGGACAGACGTACATGTGGAAATGTGTTCGGGGAGCTGGAAACAGACTTTACAGGCGGGGGGGAAGGATCTTGTACGCAGGAGCCATTTTCTCGACACCCTGAAAAACGGCTCCCTCCTCGGCTATTTTTCCTTGGCGGCAGCAAAATCGAGCGACTCCAAACCAGGCTCCAATCTGGCAACCACATGTGCACCCCGGCCCCTGTCTCTTTTAATGTCAAACTGTAATCGACCACATATTCGTGCAACCACATCTGCTCCACCACACCAATACTTTGTGATGAACATGCTCGCAAAGACAAACTTGCTCACTTCACAAACTGTGTTCCATGCAGAGACAAAACCTCACAAACATCTGCAAAGAACTGACGCTACTATTGTCCTGGGAGGGTGATTTCTCAAACCAAATCAAACCCAGAACTCTTTTAGCTTCTGCAAGGTTTTTTACTCATATAATGTATGCATAGGAGTATGATTAAGTTTTTTGCTGCCAGTGTGAGATAATGGGACTAGGTGTGTGTTTTTCTATGGGAATTTCTATCTTCCTGTTTGTGTAATGAGGTTCTTTTTGTTGCCGGGTGTGTGTGTGTGTACAAGTGTTGCAGGCTGTGAAATAGTTTTTTTGGAGCACACAATTCTAAAATGAGATCTGAATATTCATTGCATCTAACGCTTATTATTCCACCAGCGTTTTTAGCCCACACATTCAGGAGGCAGTAAGAAATTACAGATCTGCCCCGCATATTTAAATTAATCTACAGTGGTGCCAGCTTGTCTAGGATGGTCTGCCCAAGTCGCAGCCTCAGGTTAAACTTTTCTCTATTCAGGAATGACGTGCCAGGTTTAGGCTTGCATCACCTCTGTACACTTTGAGCACACATGGTTTAACAATATTTTAAACCATTTGTGTATCAGTTTGCTTATTAGGTATTCTTCTGACCAATTTGTCTTTAACAAGTCATAAAACTTGGCCTTGATGGATCATCTATTTTGTGCCTGGGCTGTTTTTAACCTTGCCGTCTTACACAGGGAACCTCAGAAGGGACCACACAGAGAATCACTCATCTTTATCCTCACATTAGTCGAGGGGAAAATAAAAACGCAACAAGAGGAGACGAACACGATTAAATTGCCATATCTGTCATCTTTGGAGGAAAGATGGATGTGTGGGTTACCTTGGGGGAACGAAGGCCTGTGACCCCTCGGGGGTTTTCTTTCTGAGCCAGAGTGTCCTCGGTCGGCCCCAGGAGGGCCTTCAAATTGGTTCTCGCTGGCGGGCAAGATTGATCGGAGGGATACAAATGGCCACCATCTAATTGTTTAACGGAGATGCAACACATTAGGCCAAAAGGATTACACAACCTCGGGTTAATCTATTTACCAAGAGATGTCTGCAATCCCATCCTTCTCCATCTCCATCCCAACCCCCGCCAGTCACAGACCCTCCACCCCCCCCCCCCCCCCTGCCCCTTCTTCACCCCGCTGAAACTCAATCCATGGCTGGTGCTTGAATTCCAGGCCTGTTTGAACTCAATCCCCAGCTAAAAGCAGGGTTTTGTTAGCATTAGCTTGAAGGCTAGGCTCCCTGGAGCCCCTGCTCAAAGTGATGAGAATGTATATAATGTCATAGATAATCCAATCATAATCGATGAACCGCGAACCCCTCATTAATCATCCCACTGTAATTTTTTAAAAGGCAGATGGTCTGGAATGAGTAAGGTTACAGTATCACTGAAGACCAGAGGTCAAAGATTCACTCCTTGTAAGAGCAGACGCTTTTTGTGTGGTGCTTTGTTCTGGTGTGAATGTTTGAGGCGGTTTAAGTTGCTGCGGGAACTTTGCCGATGCTATGTGCGTGTTTGTATCCTAGGTCTTTTTGTACCTGAGTTGTGTGTTCATCTGTGTAACCCTTTTTTTCGTGGTCTATAACTCCACCCGTCCCACAATACATCTTCTTGTCTGCTCAAAACTCAATTTGTACATGAGTGTTTCTCTGTTTACAACGCTATCTCTCCTACGCCTATGTATTTCTCTTTGAAGCGTCAAGAGTGTGTATGACCCAATTTTAGTGTTGTCACACTCCCTGAAGATAGAGGTGTGATTTGTGCAGCGGCGACACACTGGGGGGTGTAAGCCATTATCTGTGCTTTAACCTTCACATGTTAAAGGTGTCTGAACGCAGATAGCAAGACTGCTTGAAATATGGCCTCATTATCAGCTGCAGTAGAAAGGGCTTGAGATAAGATCGCTCACTGGAGCTTTAATGAAAACCGATTGATTTGCTCTCTTGAAGGAAAAAAAAAAGCAAAGGCGTTGAGCTCGTTTCGAGCTTTCCGAGGTGGACTTTGTAGCAGCGCAAGGTTGCAGGGTGACCTGGGTATCTGCAGAAAATGAAGTTAGACATTATTTTGCCAGCTTGTAAGAATAGTGGCTGAGCGTCAGCCGAGGGAAAATTGGATCAGTTTTATTGATGCCAACCATTAGCTGAGGAAAAGAGTATTGCCATACACTCTAGCTTTGGCAGTTCGGCTGTGTGGCCAACACGTCCGATTTTGAATGGAAGCCAAGTTTAAAGACAAATGGAAGTGATTGCCTTGTGTCCTGGCCCAATGTTTGATTTTCTCAGAAGGAGCAAAGAGTGGGGCATTAAGGAGAGCAGCACAAAGAGATTTGGTGTCTTCAAAGCTGAAATTACATGGAGGACTAGAATTGAAAGTGGGCTAAGACAGTTTTCTTTTCTGTCTTTCTTTGATCACCTCACTAGCTCCCTCGCCTGTGACTTCCATCCAAGCGAAGGATATCACAAGACACACCATCTCACTGGCCTGGCAGCCACCGGATAGAGCCAACGGGGTCATTCTGGAGTACGAGGTCAAGTACTATGAAAAGGTAAGGGATCCCATAGGAGATGTAATTTCTGCTGATGAAAGGTTCTCCAAAATGGCAATACGTTTTAACAGACTGCAAGAAAACCACATTTGATTGTTTTCGCTTTGTTTCTTTTTCTGTCGCATATTCTGTTAACCCTCAGGACCAAAATGAAAGAAGCTACAGAATCATAAAAACCTCTTCAAGGAACACAGACATCAAGGGTCTCACCCCCCTCACTTCCTACGTGTTCCATGTGCGCGCTCGCACAGCGGCTGGCTACGGGGAATTCAGCGGCCCGTTTGAGTTCATGACCAACTCCGGTGAGTCCAGCCACGCCACTTCACGAGCTAGCGAGGATCGATGCCAGCTCTATCACGCCTGTGTCTGCAAAACCCTTCAATGACAGCATCTTTCACGACTTTGTCTCTTTCATTGTAGAGTCATTAATCAAAATAGCTGTCTTATATAAAGATAAATGATATTGTGCTGCAGCACCTGACTGGCAACTTGAGTAGCTGCCATTATTCAAGGTGCAATGAGTCTCAGTGGACGTACCAGCTAGGATTCAACTTAAATGCCTTTTTGAAGAATGATACAATTTCTGTATATTTATTTTGTTGGAATCAGCTTCTTTTTGCTCTTGTAAGTAGCCTTAAATGTAAGTATTCAGTACTTCCACCAGACTCTAAAACTGTAAGATGATATCAGTAACAGCACCCTACACTCTGATCAAAATTACTCATTACAGCCAAAGATTGTTAAAACCCACAGAACTTTATTTCAAATTCTAGTGGAGATCCTAAAGTTTCCAGATATTTAAATTTGATGCAATGGAGCAGCCACAAAGAACATGGACTCTATGGACAAGCTGATGCAAAATATATATAATACAGTCAGACAGCATGGATTAACATGACGTTAACTACCTTAAAGCTGCTTAGTGGGAAGTTGGAATTCATCATCCGTTTAATAAGAATATGTAATTAAAGAAACCCAAGCTTTACTGCTAACCTTTTCTTAACATATCTGATGTCCTCCAGTAAATATCCTATACTTATGCTGTATGTATATCAACTGTTTATGGGAGATTGTGACATAGAGGGTTGCAGAGATGCACTGTAAACCCAGGTGTCCCCTTTGTAATGCAGATAGAGACAGCAGCGCATGATAAAGACGTGGTCAAGCACACATCCTAATGAGCTGTCATTGTCTCTCAATGGTATAGGGAGGGAGACATGGGGAGCAAGTGGGAGAGGGGCTCAATGAGTTTGACAAATACAGAATCTACACTGGGTTTTTCATGTGTGGCGACTCGATCGAGCTCAATGATATTGACTTTGCTCTTTGTATCTGTCCAACCGTCCTCCCTCTGCTTTTCTTTCCCCCCATCTGTCCTTCCTTTTTCCGCAGTCCCAGCTCCCATTATAGGTGACGGGGCCAACTCCACAGTGTTGCTGGTGTCAGTGGTGGGCAGCGTGGTCCTCCTCATCATCCTCATCAGTGCGTTCGTCATCAGCCGAAGGTGAGCTTCATCCCGCTGTCCCTTCTGCTTTCCGTCTCTCCCTCTTTCCTCCCAGATGAGGGATGTCTTGCTCAGTGAGATGGACGGCTGTCAGGATATGGGCGTCACTTGAAAACACACACACGTACACAAACACACTCACTGAGCCAGACAGCTAGTGCAACTCGCTCACATCGCCGAGTGATGACTCGCCACACCGGAGACGTGATTGACAGCTCCGACAGCTGAAGAGATGCAATCAGCAGCCCCTCGCTCCCTGTCCTCTGCATCCATCCCCGCTCCTCCCATCCCTCCACCCCCCCTATCTGTCAGCTTGCGGCTGTAATCCTGGCCGCTAGTTATTTTCTCCCGCTGCGCCTTGCTGACCGCTGTGAAGAGAATGAGAGCGGAAGAGGAGAAAAAAAAAAGAGAAAGAGGGAGAGGGATAGGAGGGTGAACAATGAGATAAGCGGGCAATGAAAAGTAGGAGATAGAATACAGAGAGCGAGAGAGAGAGTGAGACAGACAGAGAGGCATCAGGTGGATTTGCAGTGACCCAATCTCAGGGTGTTAACCAGCGAGCAGGACAAAGCACCGTCACACAGATGGGATTACATGCAGATGGGGCTGCCTCACCTCAGGGTGTTAACCACACTCTCCCTATGTGTGTGCATGTGTGTGTGTGCGCATGCGAGTGTGTGTATTGGGAGTGCATATGTGTGTGCACATCCTTATGTGAAAAAAAAGTGTTGTTTAAAAAGTATTGTGGCACTGGGGGAAGGGGTGTGTTAATGGCTTGTGTGTCGAGTCCTGCGTGTGTGTGTGTGTGTGTGTGTGTGTGTACCTTTTATGGGCGATCCCTTCATGTGTGAGTGTGCCTCTTTATATGGAGACCAAATCATTGTTTGCACGTGTGTATTGGTGATGAGAATGATGGGGAGTGAAGGGGGCTGTTGATTGTGTGTGTGTATATGTGTGTGTGTGTGTGTCCTCTCTTCCTCATGTGATTGCCTACTCTCCCCAGCCAAGCAGGTGGTTGTCTCTGCCTTTTTTATATGCATGTGACGGCCACTGCCATTGTGCTGCCGTGGCCATCCTGTGATTGTGGGGAGGGACTGTAATCACGTAGCCGTTTACCATCATTACACAACCATAGAGGAGGACAATGTCTCGCACATCTGGTCATTTCCACCACTGACCCAACACATCAATATAAGCACAGGTGTCAGGCTGCCTGAGGGATTCAGAGGGATTTAAGTGCATCTTCTCTAGGATTGATTTGCTGCTATATGCTCAGTGCCCTCCAGAAACCTTCAGTGCTGAAGGATAGTTTGGACTTAACAGTAGTAATACCACAATGTAAAAATACCCCATTACAAGTAAAAGACATTAATTATTTAAATGAAGTACTGAATTATGATCAGCAAAATATACTTAAAGTATTCAAAGTAAGAGTGCGCCATCATATCTTTGGATTATCATTATTGGATGGTGCATTCACACGTAGACAACAGTCTTAATGTTGAAGCTGGGCAATGAGGAGCTCGTTTAAACTAATATATATTTCATCTTTCGACATAGTTTGACATTCTGGGAAAAAACACTTAAATAAGCATTTTACATTTCAGTTTTTGCTCTCAGTTAAACAGATGCGATATAAAATTAGTGAGCTGGTAGGAGGATTTTTTAATATCTGACTCCTCGTTTCCAGTTTTTATGCTATGCTACGTGTCACCACTTCACATACATAAATTAACTGATGTATAAGTGGGTTTGGAATCCTGGTTTTAATTAGGGTTTCCTGAATTAACACTTGCGTTCCATTATTACTATAAAAACTTTTTGCTTTGACATGACATACAGATGCTTTGCTTTGTATTCTGACACATTCTCCCTGACATTTGAAACTTGAAATTCTACATGTGCCGATGTCACGGTGACTGACCGTCCCGCTGTCTTTGCCCCCAGAAGGAGTAAGTACAGCAAGGCCAAGCAGGACTCTGACGAAGAGAAGCACTTACATCAAGGCAAGTCATAGTTAACGCTCCACCTACACACTCTATTATTGAAAAACATTAGCGCTGTCAGGTGTGTTCATGTGCATGCACTCTAAACCGTAAATGAAGCCCATAAAATTGGGGGGACAAACTATTTTGAAGTTAATGTACTTGCATCCTAACATGCTCCAAACGCCTCATTATAAAGTCATCAGCCTTGTTATTTGCGTCTGACAAACATTTCAAGTTGATGAGCTTCATCTTCATTGGAGTCAGCCGTAGTGACATGAAAAGCAATGGAGTTAGACTATGAAGTGAGGTATGGAGAGAAGAAAGGGTGAGGAGGAGGAGGAGGAGGTTCCAAAGAGGAAGGTGGTGTAGCCTGCAGCATGATGGAAATAAAGAACAGATGGAGTGTAGTTGCCGGAATGAATTAACCTTCACTTTTCACTCCCTTCTTTCTTTTTCTTTTTTGCTTCCTTCCTTCCTTTCTTTCCAAAATCCTTTCCTCAGGAGTGAGGATATACGTTGACCCCTTTACGTACGAGGACCCAAACCAAGCCGTCCGTGAGTTTGCCAAAGAGATCGATGCCTCCTGTATCAAGATTGAGAAAGTTATTGGCATTGGTGAGGAGCTACACTTTTCATTTGAAATCCAGCAACTTCAGCTCAGCCATTTTGCTTTTTATCAGTTATTATAAATGCGGTGTTATGGGGAGCATTTGCAGGAAGGCATGTTGTAACATACTTTGGATAAAAGCATCCACGTAATGGGATAATAGTAAATCTGGAGTTCTTTTCATGCAATTATTCTGCTGCCAGCATTCTCAGTCCTTGCGTGTGGCTGTGTATGCTCTCACGTGGACTCCTTGAGAATAAAAAACATTGTTGTCCCCGACAGTAACATTTGGTCTGCCTCTAGAGAGGTCAGCGAGTAAAAAAAATAAAAAATCAGGGGAAGCTAAATATGTTGTCCGTGCTATTCCTGTTGCCAGAGAAAAGTCATCCAATGACAAAATAATAAAGAGAAAGAATCAATAACCATTTCCCCTCTCTCTCTGCTCCACTGGACGGGAGGAGGGGAGTGAGGGATTAGAGACCCTGATCAATGTTAAAAGTGGACCCCTTCTAACCTGTACACACACACACACACACACACAGTCACACACCATCACCTACGCCCCTTCTTGATCTGATTTATAATCGTGCACTGTGGCATCAGAGTGCTTGTGTATCATCATTCCAGATTTTCAACGCGGCCGTGTGTTTTCAGGGGAGTTCGGCGAGGTCTGCAGCGGCCGCCTGAAGATGCCGGGCAAGAGAGAGATCTGCGTGGCCATCAAGACGCTGAAGGCCGGCTACACCGATAAGCAGAGGAGGGACTTCCTGTCTGAGGCCAGCATCATGGGCCAGTTCGACCACCCGAACATCATTCACCTAGAGGGCGTGGTCACCAAATGTATGTCAAGCATGTCATTTTGTTTTTGCCCAGCAAGGTGTAGCATGACAGTTTTTCCATTTCTAAATGATGCAAAGAACATTATTTGGTGCATAATTAATTCTCTATTTGGGAAGCCTTAAGCTATTTTGGAGGTATGAAATTGCTGCAGGAAATTATTATTCTTATTAATTCTCAGCTGACACACACACAGACACACACACAAACCCATTTACACACACAATGACTATTATATTATAATAACACAGAAAGGACATTCATTTCTGCTGTCCCTTTTCTACCTTTAAAATACGTAACAATAAATCATTACAAACTACGTCTGCGGTTTTGGGTGACTTTGGAGAAGGGTGAGTGCAGGGACAAACCAATCTTTACTAGCCAAAGGTGTGTGTTTGTGTGGCATTGTGTGTTTTAATGCTTGCATACCTACGGTACCTAAAGATCTACGGCCATTTATGCTGCATGTGTTCTAGGTTACCTGTGTTTGCACATATTTGTGCTTTGTGCACACGTCCCATCCGGGGTATCCCCAGGTGGGCTTTGTCCAGATGGAAGGGGTCCAGCATTGGTGGGGAGGGGGACGTAGAGATAGAGGTAGCTGGGCAGTTGGGAGGGGGGTCTAATGGGTCCAGAAACAGGCCCTGTAGCGTGGCACCAGGCTCATTAATCATGGTGTCAGCTGTAAATGTGTTTGGGGTTAGGGAGTGATACCCTATCCCTCCTCTATCCTCTGCTGCATGGCCAAATCTCCCTCCCTCTGCCCTTGGCACTCTCTCTTCTCCGTCTCTCTGTTTCTCCCTACCTTTTACACCTTCCCCCGGTGCTGTTTGTTAGGCTAGAGGTGTGTGTGTGTGTGTGCGCGTGTGTGAATGTCTTGTCAGCACATGTTGGCGTCTGTGAATGCATGTGTGCGTGAGTGTTACCATAGCTGATGGCCAGCTTCGGCTCGGGTTAGATGGATGAAGTGCCTTAATGTGTCGTGACACAACAGCCTGGCCCTATCTGTGCTAGATAACACTGTCTCTCTCACTCTTATACACGCTGTACACACACACACACACACACACACACACACACACACACACACACACACACCGATAGATGCACACGTACACACTTCGCCCAGCCGGAGCTGAAAGTGAACAGCAGCACCGGCAGAATTGCTTATCACCTATCACACCTCTCACCGCGGGGAATGACCTCTCAGACCTCGTAGGGACGGAGTGAGAAAGACAGAGAAAAGGTGGACAGATGGACAGGACGAAGGAAAATATATCAGAGAAGTGGCAGACGGGGAAGGTGCAAATAGAGACGCAGAGAGAAAGAGACAGGAAGGTGGTTAGGAGCTGATGGATTAGAGGAAAGGCCGAGAACAACAGCAGGAAGGACGAGAAACGAGAAAGCAGAGGGTCGTGGAACTGCTGAACCGAGGGCTGAGAAAGAAAGAGGCTGAGCAACACAGAGGGAGAGAGATGAAGGAGAAGCAGACGGGCCACGCAGCAGTGACAGGAGCTGACATGAATGGATGGTGTGCCTAAGCAAGAAGATCATCCGATAACTCCCACTCCACCTCCTTCCACTCTTTCTTTTGAGAGCTTGACACAAGGTTTGGGCAAATTAGTCCTTCACACTTGAGTGTGTCAGTGGAATCTATTAAAAATCCATTATTTGAATTGCACTCCCCTCTCCATTACAATCAAGTTAAAAGGAATTCTCAATCTGGCCTCAGTTTGCTGGCATGTCCAACAGAGCCAATTAAACCTTATTAATTATGGAGGAACTCCAAATAGGCACTAAAATACATAAATGTGCAAAGATCTCTCACCGAGGACTGCTGGCCGTTGTCCACCATCTTGAAGCCTGTATATACTTAATGTTTCTACCATGCTAGAGTGTAATTAAAATCTAGCCTGCGTTAGAGCTCGAAATCAGACGTGATATGTTTAACAGCTGATTTACATAAAGTAAGAGCGTGCTAATTTAAAAAAGATATGTGTTTAAAAGCCAGATCTTTGTTTGCTGCAAACACCAGGGCCTCAGGAGAGCGTTTGCTGAACGTTCCCCCAATATTGCCCCGCTGTTGAGTTTTCCCCTTCCCCTGTTTTGTTGGCAGGTGATAATCGGCCCACTGGTGGGGCCCTTGCTCAGAGTTCATTGCCAAAGGCGGCACGGCATATTCAGTAAACAAGGAATTAGCATGCAAATGGGAAGGGAGGAAGAGGGCGGGGCTGGGAAGGCGAGAGTTTAAGGTCGCAGGTCAGACGCTCCTCAGACTTGATTGGGGAGCTGTCAATCACCGGCGGCCCTGGGGCAGAGGAGAGCAACAAAGGGAACAAAGATGGCTGACAAAGAGGGCCCCCACTCCCCCAATTTTAACTCCACTTCCTCTTTATGGGGCATCGCCGAAGCGCCCCGTAATTAATGGAGTGCCAATCACGCGGTGGGTAAGGCGGTGACTGACGGCCTCTTGGCATGGCGAGAGGCCTGCTGTGGAGTGGAGGAACTTCACCTTTGAGACCTTGAGCTGCCAACTGCTCGACTGGCTCTCTGCTGCTTTAGGCATTCTGCTGGGGCGCACAAGAGATTTCACACTACCTCCCCTCGCGGCATTAAGTTTAAGTCAGCACTTTTCTTCAACACAATAAGCTTTTAAGTCCACCATAAATGTGCCACTTGAAATGGAACGCAAAGAACGGCCCTGTTCTAGGAGGAATTTGTGGCAGCACTTTTCAGCATGTGTTGCTGCCATGGCTGGTTAGGCACCAGCTTGCTGCCATTTTGGGACAAAAACAAGCCACCCTCCCTTCCTTTCCTTTTTTTCCTCTCCCTCTTTCTCTCTCCTCCTCTCCTCATGCCCGCCATCCCCCCTCAGCTGAAGGGACAAAGACAGACAGAGACCCACCAGGGAATGTCCACCCTCCCCACCGCCTGCCCCGGCTCAGATAAAGACACAGACGCTCCCCCAAGAGAGACGGCGAGAGGAAGACAGAGGGATGGGGCAAAAGGCCAGAGAGGAGTGGCAGGCTTTGGGGGGCGGGGGGTAAAAGAGAGTGAGAGAGAGAATGAGAGGGAGGAAAAAAGAAAGCAATAGAGAAGAGCTAGCAGGAGAATAACAGATGTGACAAAAGTTGGCAGAGGAGAAAGAGGGCAAAGGGACAGTGAGTGACATAAATAGCGAGTCAGAGGGATTCTGGGTGGGTGACTGTGATGAGACTTTGGATAATGCGTTCGATGTCAGTTCATATTTGCATAAACACAAGATGGTGTATCCGTGTGTGTGTGTGTGTGTGAAGTGGTGTTGTGTTTCAGTGGAGATGCCTTTGCATGTACGGGGAAGCAAGGGGGACGTCAGGGCAACCGTAACACTGAGCTAATTAAATCACTACGGGACAGAGATGGATGGCCTAACACACACACACACACACACACACACACACACAGGCATACACACATTCCCTCAAGAAACCCCACCCCCCCCTCGCTGTGTCAGGCTCTGATGTGCATCGTTTACCTCTATAATCATCTGCCTTTCATTCTATCACTCTCTCTCTCTCTCTCTCTCTAGGTAAGCCAGTGATGATTATCACAGAGTACATGGAAAACGGATCGCTGGATGCATTCCTGAGGGTCAGTCATGCGTTTCTGTCTGCACACATGTGTGCATGCGTGTGAGTGTGCGATACGACTGTAGCGTGCTGATCCCATCTTATCTCTGTAATGTCATCCCCTGAAATTACAAGCGTTCGTTCGCAAACAGTCGCCCTAATCTTTATCCCTTCTCCTTGATCGACTTACTGTTTTTTCCGACAAGGAGGTAGGTGCAGGTTTCACCTCTGTGTTTCCAAGGTTCACCACGCTTTGGGTTTTAGACGATGCTTAACTATTTTATGCAGTGAACATACATAGAGTTAGAGCCAACACGAAGACATTTAAAAAGGAATACGCACTTAAAAGTTGTGTTGTCTTGGCAGAAATTATGTTACACAAATAACAACTTGTTGCACAATAGTGGTTGTATATAAGGAGGTTTTTGTCAAACAATAAACTCTATTTAGTGCATCCATAACTGGTGTATGCTTTATAGCACACTTTAAGGATTTGTTTACATATATAATCACACAGCTATGTTATAGTGTGTTCAACTGTCAATAGAAAAGGAGTTATAATGATGTATAACTGAACAGTATTGGGCAACTTAACAGAAAAATCATTATTGCCATTATTTATATGATAAACAACTTTTAAACATTTTCCTTTTTTTCTGCAGAAGAACGACGGCCGCTTCACAGTGATCCAGCTGGTTGGCATTCTGCGCGGTATTGCTTCTGGCATGAAGTACCTGTCAGACATGAGCTACGTTCACCGCGACCTGGCGGCTCGCAACATCCTGGTCAACAGCAACCTGGTGTGCAAGGTGTCTGACTTTGGCATGTCCCGAGTGCTGGAGGATGACCCAGAGGCTGCGTACACCACCAGGGTGAGTGTGTGTGTGTGTGCGTGTGTGTGTGGGCGAGCGTGTGTCTGGCCGAGTCAGTGTTCTGTCTGTGTGTCACCTTACTTGTCGGCTTTGTCAGCTTTCATTAATCAGCCCATCTTTCAATTACAGGGAGGGAAGATCCCCATCCGCTGGACGGCCCCGGAGGCCATTGCTTACAGGAAGTTCACCTCGGCCAGCGACGTGTGGAGCTACGGCATCGTCATGTGGGAGGTGATGTCATACGGCGAGCGACCATACTGGGACATGAGCAACCAAGACGTAAGTCTGGAAAAATTTAATTATATGCAGACAATCATAAATAATATGCAGCTTGAATTAGCATTAAAGAACTGGGAACATTAATTCCCCATTGTATGTGTACTGTCAAACATTTTTAAAAGATACTTCATCATTTTAACTTAGTTATATAATCAAATTACCTGCAGAGGTGATAAAACACCAACAGTATATTCCCTTTTCTCATTACACGTTGAATTCACATTTCTAGTGCCACTAATCATGATAAAGAATTTAATTAATGCATAACCAAATGTCTTGCGTAGGTGCCTGAAGTAAGGTGATTAAAAATGAAAGCAATGGGTATAAAATTGTGGGGGGGGGGGGCATAGCTGTAATCAAACTGCCTAGTTTTTATTTCTATTCAAGTTCAGACTAAGCAACTCTGAGACAAAGTGACTTACAGCATCATTGATCTACTGTCTAGGTGATCAAGGCCATTGATGAGGGCTATCGGCTGCCCCCGCCCATGGACTGCCCTGTGGCGCTCCACCAGCTCATGCTGGACTGCTGGCAGAGAGAGAGGGCCGACCGGCCAAAGTTTGGACAGATCGTCAACATGCTGGACAAGCTGATCCGCAACCCCAACACCCTGAAGAGGACCGGGGGAGAGACCACTGTCAGGTGGGGCAGGAGGGCAGGATACAGACAGACGCAAAATACATATGGTGTTAAAGGGTCAGTTCACACAAATTACAGAAAATAACAAACATATTTTCTCACTTACCTCTTACCATCTAGCCATGCTGAAAGCCATTCTGGTTTCAACTTTCCCCCATCCCAGTGCCAAGTTCCAGTCCAGCCCGTGCCCCACGTACTCACGATAATTCACAGAACACACAGTTATCGCTGAAACAACTTTTTACATAAGATATAGTCCTTGGCTAGATACCACTAGAGCTTACTCTGGGAAAAGTAACTTTTCTTCAAGGAAAAGTTGTGGATGTTCACAGAGGAAGCCTGTAAATATGCTGTGTTAAAAAGCAAATGTGCATAAACACACATATGCAGCCTATTTATGGCACAATGCATTATGTACACAATATCCTCCCTCTCACACCAACACAGACACACACACATACTCTCCTACTCTCTCGCTGGTGTTTACATTCACCATTAAACATTATCTACCAGCAACGTGTGGCTCGTTTCAGCAGAAACACCCCCAATAACGGATTTCTCTGTAGACTAGCTTTAATGGTGTTGTACACTCGGGAATGCGTGTGTGTGTGTGTGTGGGGGGGGGGGATTACGATGTAACACCGAGTTAAAAACAAACATGACCCTACAGCTCCGACACCACTTCTCTCCAGCGGCTACACGTGTTAAGAATGACCTGCGTGTGTTTACAGACTCGACGCAGGCCGGTGGGAGTCTATTTGAGTTCGATGAGTGTGTGAGTACATGCAAGCAGGTCACGCGCATGCACGCTCACCTAATGGGACACAGTAAGAGCGAAAGCGGAGTCCTCGTGGAGTAATTAGCAGAACTGAATCCTATAAATGCAGCTTTAACAGCTATAAGAGGGAAGGGGAAAGTAGAGTGTGTGTGTGTGTGTGTGTGTGTGTGAACAGGGATCCCTGTGCATAGTCTTTTCCACCTACTGAGTAGAGATGACTCATTAAAGAGCCTGACATTCTGTTCTCACAGTTCAACTCAACGTCCTCTTTTAAAAAAAAAGAAAAGGAGAGAGCGAGAACGATAAAGAGAGGTAGAGTGCGTGTGAGAGTGAGAGAGTCACCAGAGCGGGACGAGACTGCCACTGACTCAGACCCGCCGGTCCCATGTAAATGTTTAATGGCCGACGGTGCAGCTGCGACGCTCAACAGAATGGAAGGATTGGGAAAAAGGGAAAGTAAGAAATGAAAAAAAGAGGGAGCCAGTCCTGCTGATGAATATCGGAATGTGGGGAGGAACTCCACCGTGTGATAAAATTCACCAACGTGTGCCTGGGTTGTGTGTTTTCTGTAAAATAAGGATTAACTAACTGTGTCAGTCACGCCCAGGAGGAACCGTGTTTGACTTGGCTGAGGTTTCTGGTAGGACCCACAAATCAACGACACAAAACAGAGCTGAACCCGAACGACCTGCCGAGTCCCTCAAGGAGGAAAAGCTAGAGAAGAATGTAGCGCAGCGCATTTTACAGCTTGCGGGCAGCCCTCTGTCATCGCTCAAGGTGTATGTGTCATGTCCTTCTGATACTAACAGCATCATAGTCAGGAATCAGGGACATTTTAATTCCCGTAATGCTGTAGTGGTCATGAATCAGTGGTGTTCCAGATTGTAGAAAGAAAAGTGGATCATTACCTTTCAAGTCAAAAGCACTTTAACACAATGTAACTTTTATTGTCTGTTTGCACAGACAGTTGCTCAGTCAATCATGGTTGTGGGCTGGACTGAAGTGCAGGAGCATCAAAGACTGACTGTAAATACAGTCTGTGGAAACTAAGGAACGTAAGTTCATTTGCCACTTTTCTGTCCTCCACCCACTAGGCCAAACACCACCCTGCTGGAGCCAGGGAGCCCTGAGGCGTCCTCGGCCGTGGGCACAGTGGAGGACTGGCTGCAGGCCATCGGCATGGAGAGATACAACGACAACTTCACCGCCGCCGGCTACACCACCCCAGAGGCTGTGGTCCACATGACACAAGAGTGAGTCCGGAGGGGGGAGGAAGAGAGGATAAAACAGAGAGAGAAAAGTAAAGAAGGAAAGAGAAGAAGGTGCAAGCTTGTCAACACAGCAAAAAATAAAACAAAATTCTTACAGCAAGTGAATTCTGTGAACAGAGTGGGACATGTTCTTCACTGCAGTCTCGCTTGACACTTTTAGAAGTGTCAGTAAAATAACGAAGTAGGCAGTTTTGGCAGTCGATTCTGGAGCCAGGCGACTAACTTAGCTTAGCTAAAGAGAGACAGCTAGTTACATTCAATTCAATTCAATTTTATTTATATAGCTCTATATCATAATAGAGTTATTTCATAGCACTTGGTAAGTCTAGACCAACTCTATATGTACAGACCCAATAATTCCAACATGAGCAAGCGCAAGGCGACAGTGGCAAGGAACAACTGCCTTTTATAGGATAGGAGTGAATTATAGTTTTCAATATATTTAAAATAATAAGTCTTAATCACAATAGTCTCAACTATTTTCAAATATGCAAGTAGAATTTTCTTGTAAATTCTCCTTCACTGGTGAAATTAATGTTGAGTCTTATACTTCACCTTATTTTTTTTCAAATAAGTGAACAATTCTGCCCATAAATTGTGACATGCATTTAACTGCCTAACTGCCAAAACACTTCTAAAAGTGTGAAGTGAGACTGCAGTGAAGAACATGTCCCACTCTATCAGAATAATATTTATTGCCAAGTGAGTTTTCACATACAAGGAATTTGCAGTGGTGAATTGGTGCATACATTTTTATGAAATATAAAATAAGTAAAAATGAGATAAAATGTAACTGTACAATAATATGAATATGGAGAGCTATACATTTAGTGCAAACATTAGCTGAGGATGTTCAAGGTTCACAGTGTGCAGATTGTCTCTGCTTCAAATTGAACCCCTTGATATGAGAATGGTATCAATCTTCCCATGTAACTCTCAAGTGTTTCCTCTAAAATGTCAAACTGTTCCAGTGTGACGAGAGCAGAATCAATCTGCAACATCTTTTACAAAGTCTACATGTGTCAAATGTCTGTAACGTTTTCATTTTTCAACAACTAAGATTACAGGATTAGCATCGCTGTGTTGGCAAGTGAAATTCCTTATTCAGCAGTTAAACTGTCGGGCCGGTTTCCACTGGATGGCTGTAAAATTCATCATGTGGATCAGGCCTACATGTGTTTGTTATTGTTGTCCTCGGTCCTAAACGGCCTCTTTTCCCCATCCGTTTCAGGGACATGGCTCGCATAGGCATCTCCTTAGCAGCACACCAGAACAAGATCCTGACCAGCGTCCAGGGAATGCTGTCCCAAATGCAACAGATGCAAGGCAGAATGGTTCCCGTCTGAGGGAAAAAGGAAAAGGAAGCAACGCGACTTCGTTTCTTATGAAAAAAATAAATAAATAACAAAAAAAAGATTAAATATAAAGAAAAAAGAGACAAATAAACTATGAAGAAATAGTTTACCTCATCCATGCACTTTAAATTGGATCTAAAAGAAAAGATGTTGATGAAGAAGAAAAAAAGTGGTGAAAATGGCACTTTTTAAAAAATCAGACCTTTACGTTGCCCTTTTTATTGTTGTTTTGAAAAATGGGACACTTCTGTCTGCAGCATTTACGGATAGATGGAGGGACGGCTGGAAAAGTGCTTCCGAGAGGCCAATCTGGAGTGCCTTTAATGGTATGGAAGGAAAAGTGAGGGAGGTGGGAATCGTACCTTTCTTCCTCCTCTTGGGCAGAGTATTGTTTCTGGAACTTTCTTTCTGGAATAATCCGCGGAGCAGATTTTTTTGATTTCCTGTGACTGTGTTTATTGTACATGTACATGTTTCTGTGGGACTCGCAGGCTCACCCCCGGCCACCATCGGTCTCTCTCAGCTGGATCAGTTTGATATCTCGCAGACAAAATGCAGGATCCTGACCGTTCATGTATAAACAGTGAATCTCCGAGAGGTTGAGGGTTGGATTCCAAGGGGAGGTGGCAATGCAGGGAAGGAGCTTTTTGTGTTTTGTTTTGTTTTTTTGCTCTGTTCTGGACTCGTTTTTCTCCCAGAACGCTGTGTTTTGTTGCCCTCAGGACGTTGCTGAGAATGTCTTTGATCTTCCAGAGGAGCCTTCCCACCCCTCTGTCTTCCCAAACAATGCCCTCCTGCACCTCAGACAAACACACAATTTGGATTCTTCCATTCATACCCGCATTTGCATCAGAGCCCCCCCCCCCCACTACTGCAGGACCCACCACCTCTTCCTCACCACCTTTGATGGACAGCTGTTCTGAACCAGTTGAATTGGCTTCATGAATTGGACGCAAGTACGAAGGAATTTATTGGCAGGATTTATTTGGACAAAAGGACGTAACAAAGACAATATGGATGCAGAAAGAATCACAATTGTCATCATCATCGCCAGGAAAATATACAGAGGGTTACTCAAACTGTCATCAAGGTAAGGATAAATAGTATTTTTTGTTTTTTCTTGCTCAGCACAAAAAAGCCCTATTAAAAATAAACAAATTGAGGTATTGGATTAAACCTCCCTTTATTATTGCAGTATGCTTTCTAAAATCAACTATGTTTAGCCACAGAGTGCCTAAAAGATTCATTAGAGCCCCACCACACCTCCCTCATCACCGGCCCCTCAGCTCCAGAAACTGTGTTAATTAACAGGCCGCTCGTGCCACCTTAGGCATTCAGAGCAGATCAATAGCCACTGGTCTGTGATCAGTCTGCGGGCCTGATGCCACTGGCGTGTTAATGAGGAAAATTAATCAGCCGCTGTCTCCCAGTCAGCCAAACTGATACACTTTCCCGGGAAAGAGGAGAAGGTGCTTTTGAGCGGCACTAGCCTCCACACCAATATGTTGTCATGGCACCAGGAAGGCCTTAGAGAGAAGTCGCGCTCTTATTTTGTTTCATTTAAATGTGTCACATACTGGAAATCGTTCCCTTGTTTTGGTTAATAAAGCATGGATTGTGCTTACTCAGCAAGCGCCAGACTGATCTCACTTACGTAGTTTAATTTATGTGACAGCATTGATTTGTTTGATTTATTTTAAACAATTAGTGTCCAGTTAATTAGGTACTGTAAAACTAGCTAAAACAAATGCAGTCTAAAATACAACAGGCCTGCATTATAAAGCCTTCCTTCATGAAGTTTATAGTGTTCATATTTTGTTCCTTAGAGGCTCAAATGTAATCATTGTCATTTTGGAGGCTGTTGTTTGTGATGGTGTTGAACAACAGTCATCAACAATCATCGTCATTAACCTGCCTTATTAATTATTTTTTTAAATATAAAATAATTGAAAATAGTTTGTCTGAAAACCTTCAAATTTCAGCCCCAAAATTAAAGATAATCAGTTTACTTTTGAACATGATAAAAAAAAAAGCATACAATCTTCACATTTAAGGAGCTAAAAACCTGCAAACGATAACGAAAATGATAAAGTGATTCTCAAAAATAGTTGCAGATTAATTCCCTATCGATGGATGACTTGGTTAATGCACTTGTCAATAGCTCTACTAGTTTATTGCATTTCATTACACTGAGAGTTTTTTCTAATGTTTTGTCCGTCCTATTTAAATCAGTGTGGGTGGGCTGAGCATTAATAAAACAGTATAAAAGCAGTATAAAGCACTACATTTTTCAGTGTAAAACAGTTACTTTTTGTAATACAAGAAATGTTGCACAAGGCTGTTTTTTTTAAACAATACATAGAATAAATATTGAAAGTGAATGTGCTATAATTAATATTCCTGCTTGAGGAATGTTGGGGACTTTACAGAGGATTTATGTCAGTTGGCAATACAATAAAGCATGGTGCGGCTGCACTGGCTGTTGAGTCTGTACATACTAGCTATACCTTTGATGTTTGCCAACAAGTCAAGGGCATGTTTCATGTATTATATATACACAACAACATGTGGTGCACATACGTTAATACATCGTTGCCACGAAATCCATATTTTCCCTCTGTAGGGCGGCCGCTCGGAGTCTCTGGATGCTCTGGCTTTGGCATTCGATTTTGTTTAGCGGATGAGTCGAATGTTCCTTCAGGATGGAGCTGGAGAGCAGCATTGTTGGTCAGGACTGGATGCCAAGCAGAAATTGTTTATATTCAAAACCGCCATGACTGATGCAGCCTCTCTTTCCCTCTTTTCCTCCCCCCCTTTCCTTTCTCCCCCAGCTGCTGCCGTCCATCATAAGCAGGATCCCGGCCTTGCTTGCCACGACCAGAATTCTTCCTCCTCTTCCTCTTTGTCTTCCTCCTGCTGCTTTCCCCTCCTCTCCTTGGAGTCTCCTCCGACAGCGAGATGACAAATCCATCCCCAAGTGTCCGGGACGTCCACTGTCACAACACGTCCACTTGACCAACTAGCCACCAGGTGCTCGTGGCCACCCAGCAACGTATTGGGATTACTATGAATGATACAACAGCATCAAAACAGAGACAATAAGAAGAATGTAATATAATCGAGAAGCCCTGCTCCAGCGGATAATGTACATTTGATTTGAAAGCTTCATTTTATTTTGTGAATTTTTTGGTTTGTTTTTTATTGCTTTGTTCTGTTTGCATGAAAAGTAACAAACGTTTGATTTGAGCGTGCGGATGTGATGGCGTGTGTGCACGAGATGAGTGTGTGTGTGTGTGTGTGTGTGTGTGTGTGTGTGTGTGTGTGTGTCTAGCTGTATGAGTACTATCAATAATGTTGTCTGTTTTCATGCCACTGTGGAGGAAGAGGAGATAACAGAGACGTATTGTTTTTGACATAAAAAAGAGAAACCCGAACTTTTTTTTTTTTTGCTTACGTGTCGTCTAAAAAACGATGCACGGTGTGTTGCTGCCGTCGTGTGAACAGCGTTTATTGAAACAGCTTTCTGGTTTGCAACCAATTCCTGCTTTGGCAGTAACAGCGGCTTGCAAACGGACACACAGAGACACAGACAAGCGTGACTAAAAGTCTCCTGTGCGTAGAAACACAGCGGACAAAGGTGAGAGTTTGGACTCGCCGAGCTCATGACAAGTCAAGGAGGAAATGTCAGAACCATCTCTCTCCATGTGGAAATGCGAGCAGTTTAGAGTGGCGCACCTGTACACAACAACGGATCAGAGAAGTGAGGAAAAGGTGTTTAAGAAGGGAAAATTGTTGGTTATTTTTATTATTTCCAGACTACATCATACAGCTACAGGTTTAACCCAATGGACTATATTCCTTTTGTTCTTTTATTTCTTTGAACTATACTTATGTGAATGTTTTTGAACTTGTAAGTGACACTTCATATAATACAAAAACACCTCCGTCCTTAATACAGCTCTACTGCGCTTTCCTCTTTTGGCAATGCATTGCGTTTTTGGGTTTTATCTATCGAGAAAGGACCTGTTTGGAAATATGCAAGACATGTTGGGAAGGAGAAGGAAACCAGAATGTACTGTAAAATACTCTTTTCCTTTACTTAAATGTTGGACCATTTGAAAAAAGAAAAAAGAATTTAACAAAAACGCAAGACTTAATGTTTGTCATTGTATGCCTTCCGATGCCATATGATCTAGCCATGTAGATCTAACATTCTCTCAATCTTTTTTTGTACTTTTTTCACATGATCATGTTTTTAGCCATTTTTTTTGGCCTTGTTTTGTTTTTTATTTTTTGGCTTGTTTGTTTTATTTTGTTTTTTTGTCAAGGAGCTCTAGGTACATGTAACTTATGTCATTTATTTATGTCCTTTTATATCTAGTTTGTAAAATAATAGCCTAAAGTGAAGAAAATAAAGGGGTGCCAAAGTGCATTCTTAATAAAGTAGAAACCGTATGACGCTCTCCCTGCCTCTCATTCATACACACACATACGCTGGAGTGTCTGATGCAAAGGTCATCAGCAATTTCATCAGTTATATTAGTCATTATGTCTGTAGAGGAGAGCTGATTGCTAACTAGAGAACTATCATGCATTGATTACTGCGTATTATGCTTGCATATAATGGAGGGGATTACGTAAGAGGAGGAAGAGACCAAGGTAGCACATTAAGCAGTTCCTTGGCCTCGTTTTGCTGGTATTTTTCACTGTCGCTCTATGCAACACACGCAGAATAAAAAAAATGGCCAGTCATTTGGCAGTTTGTCCCCTCTGCAGCACATGCTCAGCGGATCTCACGACTCCGAACTCCAAGGCTTGGACCTCAACTACTGTCAGGCCTTGAAGCAGCAGCGAGCACCACTTGGCGTGGTGCATGTGTGTGTGTGTGTTTAATCAGAACAACATCTGCTTCCTGCACTCACTTCCAGCAGCGATAAACCGCTGATTGTCCTGAGTCTTTGATAAGGGCCCGGGAGAATGGGGGTGGGGACGACAGTTTTAGATACGGAGCTCAGGCGAACGTTGAGCCAAATGGCGCTTTGCACATTTCCTTTTTGCAGAAATCCCCAGCACAAGGCATGCATGCATTACAGCTCTGAAGTTTGCAGTGGGAGATGTTTATCAGCCTCGAAGGGAAAGTGTGCCTCCTTCACAGATTGTTGGCAAACGAAGAGGGGATCACGAAAGAAGATTAGCGAGGCTGAGTTTGATCAATTTGCCCCAAACGCTTGTTTTCTATATTTTTGACAAACTGGCATGGCATTTAAATGTTAATATTTTTTTAATAATAATGCTTAAAGCTTGCCTGTATACACAAGGAGTTAAAGTTAAGTTTTGACCTTAGAATCAGTAGTAGACAAAACAAAAGCCTTGTCTGGGAACCATGAATGTCTGTCCAACGTTTTCTTCAAAGTCATAATTTATCCTCAAGGGACCTTGAAGTTGAAGAGGAAATTTCGCTCTGAAGCACATGTCACCCTCATGGTGGCACTAAAAGAAAAGTCAGGGGATCATCAAAGTCGTTAGGGTTTATCATCTGGGGACCACGAATGGCTGTACCAAATTCCACGCTGCTAGTGTGGCTTAAAAGAAGAAAAGAACGTGTTGCTGAAAGAAGTAGACGGGGGGAAGGGAGCAAGACAAAGAAAAGCCCTGATGGCAAGCAAAAGTGAGGACAGAAAAGTGAGAAGAATAAACCCAGACAGGGAGAGTTTGGGAGTGCAGGTCACATGGAAAAGAAAAGCTGGCTGTTGGCTGGACTTGGCTAACCAAAGTAAGCCGAGTCATGTTGAAGGTTCAGGTAGCCTCTCTGCTTCTCTCTTAACAATATCAGCACAATCCAACACGTCTGTAAAGTAAAGCCCCTCTTTTTACCTCGACTTCGCCGTGAGACGGGCCAAGAAAATGGTCTCCCAGGTATTCCAGTCCATGATCCTTTTTACGGGCAGAAATACAGCACAGATGGTTGAAGAAAGACCATCCAGTATTTGGATAATTTGAGTTTATCTACCACTGATGCAAAGCTTGAGATCTACAATAAATTCCAAAGAAATATCAGTTATTTCTTATGCAATCTGACCACTTCAGATCCGCTTTCACACACACACACACACACACACACACCGCTAGAAGTCTCAATGCTTTTGTTGACCGATCTAATTAAGAAACCTTTAGGTGAAGTGCCAGCCCTTCAATCCAGCTTAACCCCGGCAGCTCCATACTGTCACTGCAACCCTTTTCATTGGGTCACTTTGTTTCATAATTCAATTTCCTGATTTGAAAGATAAAACCCCTCCTGGCCCATCCTCTAAGCCAATCACAATGGGGCACCACCCTTCACACTGACATTATGATTACTCTGTCCTTTGTGTTGTCATTCTTAAGTACGTCCTTATATCCAGACAATATAATAATCCACAATCCAAATGCTTCAATCTTTAATCCCCAGCAGCTTCAACTAATTCTGACTCTAGAGGTTTCTTCTCTTCTTAACCCTCCAGGTGAATGGTTGGCATTTTTGATGTGGTGAAGGACAATTTAAGAGGAAAAGTGTGTGCTGTTACGACGTACGGGAAATATCTAGCGAGGGGAAAAAAACAGAAAGGCTGGGGGAAGAAAACAACGAGAGCTGAAAGCTTCAGTGGGAAAATAGCTGGGCAGAGCCTCTTGAACGTCTGAGCATATTGATCGAGAGGCTTCCAGCATAGAGTTGACCTTGTGTCTGGTCTGCGAGGTATTACTTCTGAGGACCTTTGAGGGACCACACATATGGAGCGATACCCATAAAGGGCCTTAAAAAATGCCTGTGTCGGAACAAAACAGCAGCAAATTCTGGCAGCATGACAGAATGCGTCTTAATTTAGCTGTTTGAAATCTCTCAGTTCACAGTCAAACATTGTCTGTGTAGCCGTCAACTGGAGCTTTGGTTCAACAAACACCAGAGGCAGAAAATATCGCAGACAAACACCCGACAACATGAAAATGCACTTACGGATGCACCCTCTCTTGGTTGCAACCCGGCCTAAAGGCAACTCCTCACCCCCCGAGTCTCCTGTGGGTAATGGAAATGAACGGGAGACGAGTGAGAATTGGAAAACAAAACAAACACTGGAAAACAGATCTCTGAGTTGGCGTGACAAAGATAGAGAGAAAAGGGAGATAAAGGAGAGAGGGAAGCGACTGAAGATGGATGGGTGACAACTTTAGAGACAAAGCTGAGAACATCCTTGAGTCAAGTAATTGGCAGCAGATCTGAGAACATTTATTCAAGGAAAATAATAAAAATACATACCATGACTTTTCCTCTAGTGCCAAAAAAAGGTTTGCTTTTTATTGAAATATCCTCACAACAATTGGATCGATTGCCACAAAATTTGGTACAGAAAAACTCTGACCCTTCAATTAGAGCCATCATCAGGTCTTTCATTATTACCATATTTATCAAAACACAGCTGCTACCATAGCTGTAGACTTGTTCTGTAATGGCTAGGAGTCCAAACAATGGAGGTGTTCATGGAGGGATGATAAAGGGATTCCGAGGTTTCCTCTGCTTATGAACTCACTATTCGGCACCTCATAAAACATGGCCGTTTTCAAATATGTCATGGCCCTGAACATCTGTCTAAAGGTTAGGAGGACAAAGCTGAAAGACACATTTGCGGCAAAGGCAAACTGTGTATGTGCAACCAGTCCAATCATACTGCAGCTGCTTTTCTGGGAAAACAAAATCTATCATTTGACAGTGTCAACTGCAGCAGCAAACCTAAATTGGTATGTTTTCGCCTAAGACTGCAGTCACCAAATCAACACAAGAAGAGCCTTTAAGTAAATGCCCTTTGCAGCGCTCCCCACCTGCTTTGTGTGGGGACCCATCTCTCTCCAGGAGCATAATCCTCAGTGATTGTTGGTCGGTTGAGAGAACGTGAAGCTTTATCAGCCCCACCAGACTAATCTCACCTCTGGGCCAAAGGGTGCTGGCGGGTGGCCTGTTCCTGAATGAAGGTGAAGGGAGGTCGCTCAATTGCTCCTTATCCAGCTTCGCTGGCCGCACTGCTGGTCCCACCTGATAGGCTGGCCTTTGACCTTACTGAACACACACATGCACACCACAGCCCAATCTACACACACACGAACGCGCTAATCTCCAGAGCAAACCACTTTCCCTAGGACACCAGGACTCTTCTCTTGACTCCTCTGTTCACAAACTGGAAGGTTAAGGAGGGATAGTGCATGTGTGAGTGGTTGATGTGGATTTGGTTTCCATCCCTGCCAGCAAGATGAAGGTTAATCCAGTCAACCCCGACCCTCCTCATCCTCCACACCCCTCTGTGTCTGGACGCCGGCCTGATGAAGGTCCAGCAGGATCAGCACAAGCAGAAACCTGGTTATCAGTGAAAGACATGTCCAAAATCCCCTTGATAACTGGACAGACAGCTATGTATACATAGAAAGACAGAGGGAGAAAAGTGGAAAAGAGAAACAAAAAGACATTACAGAAGAAAGAAGAAATTGGGAGACAACCAGGTGATTCAATTCAAACTCTTTGCAATTGCCCCCAAACCCCTTTTCTAAACTTATTTTATATAAAAAGATGGAACAAAAAGTAAACACATGGAAAGAAAGAAGAAAGAAAGAAAGAAAGAAAGAAAGAACGCTATGGCCCCTTGTGACACAACAGCCATCCATCATCTGCTGGTTTGAGCCCAACAGTGACAAAAAGGAGGACAGATTGAAGGCGACAGAGAGCTCCAGCTCTGGGATTTTATCTGTTGGCCTTTGGACCGTTGACAGCAATAAGCAATAAGATTCCTATCACTGCTCACATGTGGGCTACAACAGATGCAAGCCAGCACACACACACATAAACATGTGGACATGTACACGCACACATGATCCACACAGTCTTAATCCTCGGTTTTCAGCAGGTTGGAGAATGGAATTCAAATAGCGCCCATGCCAGGGGAATGTGGTAAAACATTTTGTGATAAGATCATGAATAGAGAAATGCATTATGAAACAGCCCAGCTCGTCTGTACGTAAGAATTCTTTCATGCCTGGCAGTTGTTAACAAGGGATTTGTGCGTTTGTGCGATACATATAAGATAATGTGAACCTATAGTCACATTAAAAATGTATTACAACTACTACAATAATACTAATAGCAATTCCAATGCTAGGTCCACTATCGCTTGTGTTTGGTATTAGTGTGTCATAAAAAAGAAAACACAAATAACCTAGAGAAGAAAAATGTATTCAATAGAGCATGGGACTTGGATAAGTGAAGACAAAAATACATTAAAATAAAAATGAAATAAAAAACGTTATTAGTTTTAGGATCAAATTTGCATCAAACTCAGACATCATGTACAAAATTGCAGCATGATTCATAAAAGTTCTAACTTAGAACTCTAGTTGTCCTGAAATTACTACTCCTACTGCTACTATGGGCCCTATTTCCACAGCAGCGCAATGACCAGCACAAGAAGTGCTGCAGACGGTTTGGTGTTTTCCTGACCTTGAAATTGGCTTTGCCTGTCTGTGTGATGTGCTGGTGACCAGTGCAGAGCACCCGGTGCACAGGTGGGAGGAGAGCAACAAACCGGTGGGAGGTTCATAGAAATGAGGCAGCGCAAAAGCTTGTTGTTGGTACTTTGGAGGGAAATAGGTCTTAGACTGCGCTACAAACAGCGCAGTGTTTCTGCCGTCAATGTCAATTCTGCTGCCATTCTGATGATTTTGACACACAGAGCAAACTAAATACTTGGCGCAAATGCGAAGCAACAACAGAAAAAAGCTCAAAATGTAAATAAACCTAATTAATGACACTTCCCAGCAGATTCATTTCAATCAGCATAAAAAATATTACGCTTAATGTCCTAAAAGCACAAACAGCTGTAAATTGGTCTGGATTTATCTATAAATGAATATGAGTGTATCTATTGTCCACAGCTGCTTTAAACTGTATTAAAAGCCTCTCCCTCAGCTCATTACATCCCTGCAGCCAACTAAATAGACAGGCTTGCCTTTCCATACCAGTTTGAGCCTTCCCACATGTAAATCAGGGATCCAATTTAGATCAATCAATTGACATTTTCTCTCAGATTAAACGATACTGAGCGTTAGCTTTGCAGCTAGCGGTTGCCTTTAAGCAAAACGTTTTGCATGAAGGAGACAAGTCTTGGTTGAATCATTACCAATGAAGCCTACCTTTTAATGGAGCTTTTAATGTGTGCAGCCTTCCATTTTACTGGAGAATGGATTCTGCAGGAGTTTGGTTTCCTTCATGCACTCCAATTTCATCCAGCAATCCAAGAACACGCACGTCACATTAACTAGAGACTCTAAATAACTCAAATTTACAACTTGAGTATCTGTCTTACCAATGTGATGAACTGCTGACTTCTCAAGGCTGTTTCCATTCCTGCTGCCTGATGCATGCTGGAATTGGATCCAGCTCCTCCGTGATTCAAAATTAGCGGAAGAAATGACTGAAAATGAATGATTAAATAAATTGGCATTTCCTGCCACGTTCTTCACATTTTTCTGCTCATTAGAGTTAAACAAAAGCTACTGAACTAGAGATAAGGCAGAGCGATATGACCCAATGTGAAGCAGGAGTGTGCTTTTCAGAAATAACAAAGTGCCCAGCATGCGTTCTTCGGACAGTGAAAATTGAATACTTAATAAAGCTATTTAATAAGCAACGGCTGGTATTTGCCTGAATATTTATTTGCAGCTCCTTCATCCAGCCACCCTCAGCTTGCCTCCTTACATCCTATTTAATACCATCGTTCAATCTCTGAACTCCAGCCCCCACCATCCCGGCTCCTCCACCCCCCTCAGAGTGAGGGATTCTGGGGCTGGGCCGGGTTCTTCACCCATACACGACCCCATTGAAGGAGCTACTCTCCACTGGCTAAATGATTGATACTAGCCTTTGCTAACTAGACTCCTGAGTCCAAAAACAACTACGGCTGACTGGCCAGTCGGCTGCCTCGTGTGTGTATGTGTGTGTGCGCATGCATAATCAGCCCAGGAGACTCAGTAAAAATATGTGTGCAGGAATGAGTGTTTGTGTATGTTTGTGAGAAAATGTGCTTGCGGGTATAAAAGTTGAAAAGTTTTTGAGCACTTAAGGTGTGTGTGTTGGGGGAATGTGTGTTTGTGTATTTCCTGTGAGCGTGTGTTTGAATATGGCTTAGCACAGCGTTGCTTTTTTAGCTTCATGTTTGCCCTCAAATCCCGACAGTACATGTACATTACATGAGCTTTTAGGCGTGGGAATGTGTGTGTGTGTGTGTGTGTGTGTGTGTGTTTGCGTATAAAGTCGACTGGTTGACTTAAATGCAGTGGGACCACACAGAATATACTGATGGAGTGAGGGCTTGGTCATAATAAAGTTACAGTTAGGCTAATTGAATAAAGTTCTGTGTGGTTCACCGGTTAGACCGCTATCATGTTTTGAACCCATGACACTGATTGTACAGTCCATTAAGTAGCTATAAACGGCCAATAGTAAACATGTCATAGGGTACACAACAAGAAAGGTTTTTAAAAAAGCAGATTTACCTGGAAATATAAGGGTACTAATCATTCCAAGTGTCATTAATGAAATACCCTGATAGCCATCATTCCCTCAAAATGTAAAGTTTGATTATCAGAAGGGAAATCTTTATTTTCAGCTCTGCATTCAGTCCCTGTTAACCCTGACTCTCTGTACCTATCAATAACTATTATTGCCGTATCTCTACTATTATTACTGCAGGTCAATGGACCTATCTTTGGAATTTATGCCTAGACTATCACCATGGAAACCAAAGTCTTGCCTCTTATTAACTGGCAATTGAACTGGGTCAAGAAACCTTTCTTAACAAATCATGGAGGTTCAATAACTTTCCCTTCTGTTAAATTCCCTTCTCGTCCAAAGGCTGCGCTCTGTCTCATGGGCATTTGTGATATTTCTAATAGAACAGAAGAGTCAACATCATTTCGCCATTGAAATGCGTGGACAAGCTTTGGATTTCAGTGAGAAGTGAATAATTTGAGTACGATATCGAGAGAGGAAAAGAAAGATGGAGGAAAAAGCACAAATTAGTATTTCACCCAACCATGGCCGTCCCACACAAACACACGGTATCCCAGCTGTGTGTGATCCTTCATTACAGAGCAGAGATTAACTAGAGGATGCCGCTAATTAATGGAAGTCAAAAACAGCATCACTTCAGTCTGGAGGACCTTCACACCCTCTGATGTATCTGCTTTTCTACTTCAAACAGAGGCACGTGCACTCATTTGCAGACTCACAAACACACACTTAATACTCCGCAGGCTGTTGTGTTAGTTCAAATGTAGCTTGGTTAACAAAAACGGACTGCCCCACACAAGTTGGTTACAACCTAGAGTTAAGATATAGCTTAAACATTTGCACCTCCCTGAGCGAGCGGGAGCAATTCCTCATTAACTGCTGTCAGGTCAGAATGATTGGGAAGGTGGTGGAAACTAATCACAGAAGATCCAGCAACAAAATGTCTTATTTAGATGGGGGGGGGTTACATTGAATGTGACAGACTACATCCCTTTATATTTATGATGCCACTGACATGCACGCCCTTTACTGTGCAGTGCAGTTACCGTTACCTGGAAAGGACCAGGCACAACTTGAGATGGGAACTGCTGCTGACACCACTTCATTGCTTGTAACAAAAACATGTTGTGCTGTTGTGTTGTTCAGTAGAATGTTTTTGCCGAGATGGAAGTTTTCCACCGAGCTTTGCTGACCTTTTAGCCATCCTCACCTTGGTAAAAATATCAAGGTACAACAGAAGCAATTCATAAAGGATGAATGAATTATTAATGCGTAATGTTAACCAATTCACGTGTTTTTTGATAAAAACAGTATCAGTAGTATCTTATTTCTGTCACTAGTGGCTTTTGGCTCCCATTTTTTCAAGAAGATGAAAGTTGAAGCATCACTTTCTGCGACAGTGTTTCCATTACTATTGACTGAGTACAGTCCCTAGTGCTGCAGGAATACTAAAACCTGGAAATGAATTAGCATTTTTGCACTTGCATCTCCTTCATCTCAAAGCGGGTTTCTGGTTAGATGCCGCTTCTACTTTAATGTAGAAGCCAAGCATTAGCTTTTCACTTCTGGCTTTTGTGAAGATTATCTTGCTGAACAAAATGGGAAAGTATAAACTTTTGTTTGCCACAGAGATTATTTTCTGCAATAATCCAAAATCCAGTTGGAAAGTCTTGCTGGCTCTTTGTCGAGGGAACCAGGGCGATGCCATTAGGGATGGTGTAAATGAGCACAGTGGCAAGTTTAGTGTGAAGCTAACTAGTTACCACATAGAAATTAATGTTGAATTGACATTTGAACTTACAGTCAGGCTTGCGTTCAGCTGGGGAATCAGGCTGCTGCGCTCTACTTTGAAAAAGATGGTTCTCCAGTAGAACTGTTGACAGATTCTCAAGTAAGTTCATGTATATGTCTGTTATCATGTGAAATCCTTGTCGCTGAGGTTCTGGTGATTTTCAGGTTTGAGGGATTACGTGGGTCCTCTGTGGGTCAAGAACAGTCTGTGATCCTCTAGCTGATGAAACACTTTCAAAAGCCACGTTGGACACACTCGACTAAAACAAGCACGCTTTTCGTTAGTTGTTGAAACCTAGACATTTGAACATTTTTCATCCAGGGATACACATGCACATACATCTATTAATCAGTGTGATGAATTTTATGCTAAAAATTTACTTTTTTTTAACTGCCTTGTATTTCCCTTCACCTCCCTCACCCACAATACACCCTCTGCTTATTCTCTCTCTCTCTCTCTCTCTCTCTCTCTCTCTCTCTCTCTCTCTCTAGTCTAAATAAAGTGTCTGCAGGGGTAACTCAGTACCTGAAACAGTGGAGATTAACGTGTCCATTGGGGACAACAGTGAGTAGAGGGAGAAAGAGAAGAAGAAAGTGTGCTCACTGTGTGGAATTCAGTTCACTTAAAAATAGACCCCTGGCTTTTCTCACAGCCTTTTGAGTCGAGGGGCACAACAGCCCTGTGGTTTAAGCAACAAATAAAACAGTCGATTGACATGGGATGTCTTCAAATTGCTCACTTTGTCTTACCAAGAATCCAGAACTCAAAGAAAAGCTGCAAATCCTGATAGAGAAACTGGAAACAATAAAGGTTTGACATTTTAGCCATGCTAAACAGATTTATCATTTGTAAACAGCACCGAGGTTTAATCTGGACACACGTATGACCGTCACATCAGTATGGTCGTATTTCACTCCTCACATGCTCATTGACATGATCGCACTTAATAATTAATCTGCCATAGCAATGACACTTTCCCGCAGCATTAAAATGCAACTACAATAGGAGGGGAAGGGGTGGAGGGAGAGGCTGTTACCTCCAAGCTAAACACTTCCAGCCATCCGAGGAAATCAAACAGGCGGCCTGAGACAATCCCCCAATGTTTTTGGCTCACAGCGTGCTACCGCCGGAAGGCGAAGCTAAAATGGAAACTCAGTAACTGACCTTTAATGTAATACGGCGCCGATGGCTCACCAAAAAAAGCCTCTGGAGTAGCGGGTGCTGTGTGACTCTGGGTATGTGTGTGTGTGTGTGTGTGTGTGTGTGTGATGAGTTATGACCAGCTCTCATGTCGGCATTTGGGAAGTTGAGAGCCAAAGCCAGGTGGATTAGGACAACTCGCCTCTGTGAGGAGAAAATGGGTTTAAGAAAAATGGAGTGTGTGTGTGTGTGAGTGAGAGAGAGAGAGAGAGAGAAAATACACAACAAAAGCAGAGGCATATAATGCCACCTTAAACAAAAGAAAACTAAATAAAGAAGGCAAACCACTGGCACTAAATGGAAGATAAAACATGTAAAGAATAAAATGTGACTCAGTAATACTCTAAACCAGAAAACCTAAACGGCGATCTGAGGCACTAAACTTAAAGCTACACATTCTCTGTCCCTTTACTTGCAGGTCATGACCCTTCTGACCTCCAAAACAGGTGTGTCAGCAAGGCCTTAAAGAGTCCCTTTGTTTGGTCGAAACAAATGATACTTCTAAACACTCCTTCCATCTCAGAAACGGGGACAGTTGGCTAATGGCGGTGGAGTGGAAAAGAAGTTTCCATTGACTGAACTCGTAGAAAGAAAGATTGACCTGAGAACATTCCAGGAGGGAAACACATTCAGCAGAGTGACGTGGATTAGTTCCAGACAAAACATTTTTGATGGTGACTTAATGTAATCTCGTGACATATACTGTAGACTTGCTAAGTGAACATTTCCTCTTGGCCCCGTAATGAATAAAAATATAAAGTGTCTTCTCTATTTCAAGCACGGCTGACAAATCAAACAATATCCATTTCAGTTTCAACCGGCCCTTTGTACTGTCCCTTATTCTAATTCAGCGATTGGATAAGTGAATTAGCATTAATATCAAAGTCCTTGCTAATTGAGCAAACAGTAAAAAGGTCAGGGACCAAAGCAACATCACATTAAATGTAGACTGAGCAAATGTTTCTATGATCTTTGAAGGATCAATTCAAATAATTTATAAAGCCAAACTCCATGGCCACGCCAAAGCGACACAGAGATTCATCTGTCCGTCCTCTGAATATGGGTAGTGCTAGAGGTTTGGTAACGTGGTGAGATGTGGGGCCCGGGTGGCAAGCTGCTGTGGCTCGAGAACTAACCAGCAACATGCTAGGCAAGCTGCACAGAAGGTTACCAGTTCACTCAAGAGGTGTATTTGTAACCTCAGCTGCACCACAAAAGCGCAGTATTTAAACTGTTATATCAAAGTGGACAGTGTGATGCAGCTAATATTATGGTCTCTATTTTAGACTCTCCAGCTCTCCATTCCCTCAAAAGGTCAGCACAGTCAACACAGTGGAAAATTGAGCTCAATGTTAAAGATCTGGATTTACTTTGCCGTCGCAAGTGGATTGACAGATCACAGAGGTGCAATTGAAACAGATTTATATTCCGAAAATGTGGCTGTTTTAAATGATGGTGTGAGTGGGTCGTCACACGTTTGTTTCCACAAGGTTTACAAGCTGTGCAGTGTATGACCCCCTGTATCCATGGACCATTTATTGGGATAACAAAAACTCCACCAAAAACTTCTTCTGGGAAAAACAGACATGCAATAGGTATTACATGAACAAAGAAGTAACAGGAGTAGAATTACAATGTAATGACAAATGAGAAACAGAAACATATCATAAAACCAAGAACCCACTTACTGGTACTGCTACAAAATACCAGGAATTCATAAAAAATGAATGATAGGATAGTATTCAACAAACAACTGCATCAAAACAGAGCTGCTAGTACAATTGTAATATACTAATGGAGACTTCACGTATAAGCAAAATGTAGCATAACATCATTTTACAAAGCAACTTTAAAGCCACCATATGTACATCTGGTGCTATTAGAATAGAAAAAAAGACACAGAAATACTCTCCTCCCTCCACGGATTTGACCACTAATTTATCTACAAACAAAATCCATCAGAAAAGTTTGAAAGATGCTACATAAAATCACATAGAAATGAGACGCGTTTTAAGAGATTCAAGCGAGTGGAAAAGTGTGGCAGGTGAGGACTGGATCAGAGAGAAGACATCAAGCCACTTCCAGGTGCTGCCAAGAGCTATAGGCTCTTCAAGAATTACAGACGCCAACGAATAAGAGACTTTATCTTTTTTATTGATATTGCAGGATTGATAATATGTGAGTGCTTTTGTTTCAGTTGTTAGCATCTAAATGACATCTTATAGCCTTTGCTGTAATCCACATATTGTACTGTTGTTACACGCCATTACATTAGTTTCACCGCTTTCAGAAGAGACACTTTCAAAGCGAGGAAGAGGGGGGAAAGCTGCTCCAGTCAATGCTTTTCCTTTATTTTAGCTTTAAGGCAATGAATAGAATTTACTTATTCATCTGTTTATCCGTTCAGAGCGGCGCACGAATACCTTTATCAAAGCCACCCTAATCCTGTGTTTCGCTCACATGTGTTTTTGTAAGCGCGAGTGATGTCGCATTGGTAAATATTATTATCCCGGGACGAGGTGTAAAATGACAGCGAGACACAAGGAGGCCGAGAAAGCGAGAGAGAGATGAGGGAGCTGCTTAGGGGAGATATAATTTGTGTCAGTTGAAGTGAACACCTATCGATTTACATCCAGCGCTCCTCCGTGCGCCACAATAAGACTTCATGAATAATTCATGACGGAGCTATGAACGAGCCATAAATACAGTCACCCTGCTCGTCAGCATAGCACACTCTCAGCACTTACGGTCACCCAACACGGCTAGTTAGCAGAGGAAGTGAGGAGATGCAGGGGTGAGGAGGAAGACAGGATGCACTTGAAGCAAAGATTAGTATGATTCAGCGCAGATGCGTGCTCATGCACCATATACGAGTGTGATCTGCCCTTTAATAAAGGTTTACCTGCAGGGGTCCTTAATGACTTGTAGACGTCTTATATTTAGAGCTGGACCCTAGAGTCTTGGAGGCCTTCTTGAGCCCAGCTTTGACGACTCGGAGGATTTACATTCCACTCCCCGCCATAAAACAGCCACTCGCTTTTCATTCCTTTCACCCCGCCTTTATGATCTGGGGTGGAAAGGGGGGGGCCTGAGTTATGGGCTTTGTTTGGGACAGAAGAAAAATAAAAATGCTATACAGCTGTAGCATGTCAGAGATGTCAAGGAGAATTGTCTGCCTCGCATGTGTGGTGAATTTAGAGGGGACTGGCCAGGGATGAGGTGGTTGTACGCTCAAGTGTGTGTTTGCAGTGGATGCTGTTGCACGTGTGTGGTTTTCATCAAACCGCCATTACATCCAATTAGATCGTCGAATAAATCAAGCAAATGCAACACATGCACATGACTCTGAATCAAATATTTGAACTGAAAATCAACAGCCTTACTGGAGAGGGGAGCACAGAGGATGGAACTGAAGTGCACGTTTGGAAAAGAGCGAGGACTCTACTTTCTACACAATACACACTCTGTTTGCCTCTGTAGTGCTGGAACGGGTGCTGTCTAATGACTTGAAATACACACCGCTTCATTTGTCAAAAGAGCGTGTTGCCCTTATACACTTCACTAAATCTCCACTCTACTGAGGTCATCGCCTCAAAAACGGCCATTCCTCTCTCGTCATCTATCTCCTCATGCTCTGCATCCCCCCCTCCCCATGATGTGCACTTTCTCACTAAACAGACAGACACACACACAAAGTAGAACAAACCCGTCATTTCAGCCTGGCTCCTCTCCGCCGTAAAGCACCAAATGACTGCATCGTCCTTGAACGTAAAAGTATTAGGGAGACAGACGAGGCGCAGGAGAAAGAGGAGGAGGAGAGAGAAAGCATGAGAAGGAAAACAAGGTAAAAGAAAGGGCTTTTGCTGACAGTCAGCTTAATGAAAAAGCAGTTAGGGCTCGTATATCTGCTGGCCCCAAGGTTCAGCCTCCCCCTCTTCCCCCCGGTGAGAGCTGCTGGGCCGAGGCAAGCCGCGTTGTGCCAGGCCAGACGGAGGAGGGTTGGGTTCGGGCTGAGCAGAGCCAAGCTTGGCTGGTGAGGGTTGACCAGGGCTACGGGGGGTGGAGGGGTCAGGTCAGGCTAATGAGAGCTGAGCCAGGCTAAGGGAGGGTCAGGGATGGGCTTGGGGAGAGCAGTGTCGGCCTTGAGTGCGGTGCAGTCGGGCACATCAATCCACTACGGCAGACAGGAAGGACGGGACATCAGTCACTGGAGCTGCAAACCGCAGAATGCAGCACACGAACACACACTGAGGTGCATATACTCACACAAATACTCCCTTCCTCTTCTCTTTCTTCCTCTGCAGCTTCAGATCTCTGCCAATTCTACTCCCCCTAACACTCAGTTCTTCCAGTAACTGATGCACTGCAGAGTAAAACCCATTACAACTAATTAGCAGCTAACGAATATATCAAGGAGGTCACTAGCAGTGAGCTACACAGACAAATTACAAACCTACTACAGTGTGATTTAACAGTCTGATACGTTGGTCTTTTTTCCTACTATATAGTGAATGATGTAGTCAGTAATGTTCAACAGCACGTGAAACAGCCTACACGGCTGCCATGTTGACGTCCATGTGATGAGCTGCAGATGAACTGGGCCAAGGGTATCTGCTGCAGTCAGATGAAAAGCCATCCTGTACACAAGGGAGCCTCTATCCACAGAAGAGCAAACCAATTTCTAGGCCAAGAAAGTTAGCGGTGTGTGCAAGGGAAACTGAGGCAGAGAAAGCTTCAGCGTGCAAGCAGCAAGACAGAAGGTAAGGAGCATAAATCAATAAAGCGCATGTTTGTGTGAGGTTGGGAAGGTCGCAGTGTATGGGTTGAGAGGTAATTAGCGCATGCAAAAGCCAGTCAAAACAAATAATGCATTATATCTGAATGAAGAATACTTGTCTTTGGCTTTCAGGCTCCAAGGTCTGAATCCATTACATCAATGCACGATATTTCAAAAGGTATTTCAATCCACAAAAGACAAGGCTGTGCTAAACTATCTGGTCAAGAGGCTTGGTGGCATCCTTTGATCATTAAGGTAAATAAAAAATGCTACAGCCAAGGGGAATGGGGAGATGTAGATTTTTTATTTCTTTCTGTGTCCCTGAATGCATCTCTCCATCAAAAGCATACCATTTGCAGGCAACAATAAAGAGAAGCAGAGTAGATGGTGGCAGACAGGTATGTCTGGAATGCTCTGGGAAATAAACTCTTTGTAAACAATCTCTTTCTTTTACATTCTCAACATCTCACATTCACATTCTCTCTTTTCCTTTTCCTTGAGGGTCAGGGTACCCAAATTACAAAACCATTTTCTTACTTACCTCGAGTGGAATCCACTCACGCAGATGGTTTTGGATTTATTTGCCCAAGTTCTGAGATATCCATGTCTGAAAGATCTGCTTCTCCTGCAGTGCAATCGGAGTGAATGGAACTTGATTTGTGGTGCCCACAGCATTGAAAAATTGACATTTCACTTTTTTCAAAGCAGCACCTTATTCAAGAATTGTTGTTTCAGAGTGTCAGGTTTTGGGAAAATCTTGGGCTGATTTGTTAGGTTTGGATTTTCAGTTGTAATTTATATTGAAATGTGCCTTTACTTCTTGCTGACTGTGCTAATCATCTGCGTCCATGTGTTGTCATGTGTTGCTATTATGCAATGCCCAGTGGGAAGAGGGCAATCAGCAGACGATGTCAGTGTGTCACATTAGCCTGGCAAGTGTCAGCAATGGATGAAAGAAACCACATATGTAGCCTCTGCTATTGGGTCAGGTTTGTTTCTCACATCTGGCAGTACCAGCAGGATGTTCTCCTAAGCAAAACACAGTATCAGTAATTCCCGCAAATGCCCAAAACTACCACTATATGCTGCCGTAAGATTTATGACTGTTGTTGGTCAGCCACAAAGTCGTCAGAGGCCGGGGTGATTGGATGGGCACGGGAGTTCACTTTTTGTTTCCTACCGACTTGGTTAGGGTGTAGCTTAGGGTGTGCTTATAGAACCAATCGGTTCTAAATGACTGGCTGGGTTTAGGTGTTAGTTTTAGGCCTGTGCAGATTTCTAGTCCCTGTTTCCCTGGTGAATCCACAGAATTAGTATTAACATTTATTTCGTAGTAAACTGAAATAATTCATCCCCATTGTACTAGAGAGGAAGCAGAGGTTATTCGGAGATGGATATCTTAAAGGAATGAAAAGAAACTGATCTGCACGGCTAGATACCACTAATGGAGTCAAGTTTATCGTTTGGTTTTGTGTGCAATTTGGTTGAAAAGACTCTTTTAATTAACGCTACTACTTTTCTCCCTCTGCTCTGCCTCTTTACTTCCGTTTATGCACCGAGAACGTCAGCAATGAGTTTTCCATGCAGACTCCTGCATAGCAGCCCATTTAATGAATGCCGAATTTCAGCCTGGGCCTTTGCCCCATACGCGAGTTATGAAAACATGGGAGTGTAATAAA
This sequence comes from Gadopsis marmoratus, assembly GCA_036023855.1. Taxonomy (NCBI): domain Eukaryota; kingdom Metazoa; phylum Chordata; class Actinopteri; order Centrarchiformes; family Percichthyidae; genus Gadopsis; species Gadopsis marmoratus. The sequence continues at coordinate 67,744 of JAVQJF010114439.1, forward strand.
TGTAAGAGCACAATAATAAACACTGAGTACATGTGTGGGTTTATGCTCTCCTACTGACCCTGAAACCTGAATGTGTGATAAGACGTAATGAATTTCTCTGGACTGACATAAAACATAGCATTGACTCAGTGTTTACCCTGCAGTGGAATGCCAGATACATGGAGTCACTCGCTCTCCGAGGCTGTGCTGCTGCATATATCGAATGACTGCCATCTCACACCAACACACACCCACACCAATAAGAACTTTTAAATTCATCCCATTTTAGTGAGTGGGTTTTTGCACTGTACACGTAGTATATGCCTGTGACTTTGCTTCCTTCTCTGGAAATATTTTTCTCAACCTTTATCTTTATCTCTCTGCCTTTCCGTATGCTATTGTCTCTAAATCAATTGTCCTGTGAGCCAACCTTCAGAACTAACTGTATGTACACTTTGCCTGGTGCCAGGATGGATAACTGGATTAGAGGCTCAATAATAAGCACACAATGGTCTTCTTTGATAAGAGGAACGCAGTCAGAATGGGAGGCTGAGAGGGGAAACTGTGCCTCATAGAAACCGCTGTGGATTACTAAATAAAAGAGCCATAAAACACAGCCCTTTGGCTGTAGCAGAGGAACGCTTATGCTAACACACAGCGGTAATGATTTTAATATCTGCGTTTAGAGCAAGAGACCACACGCTGTAAATTTCAAATGCACCTAGAGCTGTGAGATACACCCCTCCACTACTCCACGACTCCCTTTTCTCTGTCTGCCTCGCTCTGCCTTCCATCACCTCCCTTCTGGGTCTTTTCCTTCACTTCTGAGGGAAGAATATGCAGAATCAGCTCCTGGGTTTTCTCTTCTCTACTCCGGATTTCTTTCGTAGCAACGCAGTCAGGAAAATGTGACCTTTTCTGCTTTGTTGCAGTTTGAAAAGCATCAGCTGTGTAAAGGCCTAAAATTGAATTTAGTGTTTCTGTATTAATGCTCCCAATGAGCTTATTTATCCCTTCAGGTGCAGGCCTGTGAAAATGAATCTATTTACATCTTGAACACACAAGAAGAACAAATCTTTGAAATTATGGGTCCACTTTGGATGGCTATCAGGCACCTGGCAAGTCACATCAAACACACTTCAAGTGGTCCAAATGTTTTGTTCCAAGCCGTATTCTATTAGCCTACAATTTTGCCAGAATATGATAAGAAGTGAAATCACGAATGTAAGAACAGTGCCTCCGCTCTCTGCCTTCTATCTTCTGTCTCTGCATCTGTTCACTGTTAGGAAGATAATGATTTCAGCCCCCCCCCCCACTCAACCCTTCCCCCTGCTTTATGCTAAAAATCTTAGCCAATGTTGTATCTATCCAACTGTCCAGTAAATGTTAAGATTCTTTGTATTTGGTTATGGTTCCACTGGCAGGTTTTATGCATACAAATAACAAATTCACATTTTATTCCTTTAATTATCACTTAGCAGTAAAATATTATTGTTCATCAGCCTTATATTTTTATATTTTACATTTTATAATTTATACATATCTGTACACCATCAGAACCCCCAAACTAAACTAAAACCCCACTGTCATGTACAGCAAATCACTCATTGCGTTTGTTATTTTATACTTTATCTTACTTTATTTCGTGTCATGTCTCACGAAACATTTTTCGCGATGTTGCAATGTAATGCTATCTTGTTTTGCACTTTTTGCATATTTTCATTCTACATTGGACAACCATGACGGTTGCCTTTACCAATTATAATGCGTATTATATTGAATGGACCTTGATTTAAGACCATTTTGTCAAAAGAAACCAAATTCAGCTTTAAAGAAGATTGTTTTGTTCAGCACCTTCCAACAAGTCAAATCACAGTTCTTTATATAAGACATAAAAATGCATTAAGAAAAGATATAAAAGAAACACAAAATTATATAAAAAGATGAATAAATCGGATATAAAAGTAAAATAATATACAAAAGCAGCGAATAAGTTGTTTTTAAAGAGACCTGTAAAGACAACGTTGCAGCAGTGGAGTCTACTGGTCTGGCTTGTGGTTTTTAGCAGCTGAAGCTGAGCACTGACTTTGGCTGCAAAAACAATTATTTCAGTTTTATCTTTATTTAACCGAAGGAGCTTTTGGCACATCCAGTCACTCATTTGTTCAATATACAGTACTTACTCAATAATTGCACTTCACATTGTTGTGTAAATGTGTGTGGTCTGAATAATTATTACATATTAATAAAATAAAAAACTAGTCTTGCCTATATATTGTCTAAATGTGCTCCCAAAGCATTTTGGAAGAAATTAAATATATATTTAAGTGTTTTTCATCCAAATATGCTGCTGATAAACAGCTCGCTCTGGAAAAAGCTAGTAAGTGGACATTGAGTACTACTATTTTATGCTCAACAGTAAATCATTATTTGGGAGGAATTGATTTGTATGACGAGTGTGTTATTTTAATCCATAATATTCAACCATACTGTCGCTGTACTATTTCATAATTTGCTCCCTTTCTCATTGTACACCAATGCATCCATGAACCAACAAACAGACGTAATCGCACACACGGCGCAGACGTCCTCTGGCTATGTCTGTCGGTGGTGGTTTATAGTGGAGTCAGGCACTTCATTAGTGGACAGCTGCTGCTGCACCTCCTTCCATACCTTCACTTCCTCCATCTCTCCATCATCTCCCTCTCTCAGCTGCCCTCACCCTGAACCTATCCTGGGGGGAAGACAGGGAACGAGGGAGGAACGGGAGAGGGAGGAAAGAGGAGAAGAGAGGGGGAGGGAGGGAAGGAGCCTGAACTCTGCACGGTCAGATTGTTTCACTCGTATCAAGTGGGGGAGTGTGTGGTGGTGGGGGGGGGGGCACATTCCCTTTATATCTGTGTGGGTGAAGGTCCATTGAGGTATGATGATAAAGTATCTGTTCTGTGTGTGTGTTGGACACTGCAGTGATCATAGTGCATGTTAGATCAGTAGATCTAAGTCTTGTCACCAAGCTGCTATTTCTTCAGACCTTGTTAATCCACCATGACACACACACACGGGCGCAAAAGAAAGGACAGAGCCCCTAGTTTAGAGAATGTCCCAGAAAGATAATCAGAACCTTCCGATATAAAATATTATATCAACTGACTATTGTGTTCTCAGCTACAGCCATCTGACAAAACACTTATCTGTCCCATCTTGCGTATCTTTTTCGCCACTGGAATAAATCCAAGCTGTTCTGCTCTGAGAGCCTTTCACCAAAATCCTCCCCTGAAGGGCCGACATCAATCCCAGCTCCTCTTTCATGTCTAATCGACTTTTACAAGCCTTGTCCCTCATAGGCTGACTTTTACAACTTTTGCTCCTGATTGGCTGGATGACTGACTGTGGCCGAGTGGCGCAGGTGCAAAACATTACTCCCCTAATAAGAGCCAATTACAAACAGGTGTGTCAGCAGCGCAGGCAGGAAAGGTGACTTTCTGGAAGGGGAGCAGGCAGCTTCTGAGGCAGGGGAGCCGTTACACGACTGAACACAGAAGGGGGGGGTTCGCGAAGCGAACTTGCTCATTTTAATAAGTTCTGCTCGTTTCTGTTTTACAAAGCAACGTTGGGCGGAGGCCAGTTCAATTACAACTTCTGCTTTCATCCAAATGTGGTCAGGGGCAGATTTAAGGTGAGTCTCTCCGCTGTTACTGCAACTCACTGTCATGTGTGAGGAATTAAGGGGCGACCGACTGGCAGAAAAATATCTGGATGAAAATGCAGTTATTTACATACAGTGGAGTTGGCACCCTGTCTTACAGCCTAATTGCCACAGAGTATAAGCCCATCCTCTGATTTGATGTACAGTATCTGACAATCGACTGTCAGGCTGCGTCCCTGGCTTTGTTGATTAGGATGTAATGCTTCTGCCGTTGTCGGTCTTAAAATATTTATAAAGCTGCATTATCAGTTCCTTTGTTCTGCATACATTACGGACACAACGTGTGCTTCTGGTAGTTTATGTCACTGATGATTTGAATGATGTATTCCTGTTGCCTGCCTTTTTAAATTGTAGTAGCACATTGCATCAGCACTAAACCGTACAAGACTCAACTTTGATCAGTGGGCCCCTCCAGTGCGACTTACAAGGTCTTTCTCAGCAGTCTCCTCTGTTCTTCTTTGTGATTTCTCGACATATCTAACAGCCAAAATTTTCTAAAAACAAAATAATCCAGAGGAAAGAGGTAGAAGCCGAAGGGCTCACTTGCCTATCACAAAACATCAAGCATGAATGCGACACAGTGACTGTTTAACAAATTCAGGGCCCCTTGAAGAATCACCTCTCAATATGTGGCTGTAAAACAAACTTCACTAGACAGATGAGTGGCTTAACTGAAGGATCCCACTCTCCGTGCTGTAAAGACGGGTTGGTGCGCCAAACATAACAGTGCTGGTCCTCTGCGAACAAGTCGGGAAGAGAATTCTCTACAAGGACTCAAATGTCAATAAGATAAAGACCCCAACATTGTGAAAACACTGATCCTTATGTCTCACTCCTCTGCTCTTCCACGTCTTCCCTGTCCAACTGTATTCTCATTTTCTGTTGCTGGTCCGACTTGGGTCAGTAAGCAGCTTGGAGAGATGTCAGGAATTCTACAAATCAAATATTCTATATATTAATTTTTTTACATAATCGGCGCTTCCAAATGTCCACTGCGGCCAGTCCAAACTAGCACTATCTTTGTGTAACCTGGTGAATGAGATGTGATGGCCAAGTTGTGGCAGTAAGCTGCCAGAAATATGTACAGCGTGTTCCTTTTAAATCTCCCAGCCTGGAATGTGAGATTTACTGCAAAAGAATGGAAAGAAACTGTTTATTTTGGGTTTGGACTGCCTTCAAACCTGAAAACAAACATAACGTGAGGTCTCAATGTAAAAACACACACGATGCACCCAACACCTCGTCACGAGGAGAGCATTGATGCATTTGGTGTCATGTAAGTGTAAACAAGCTTTGTCGTATGGATCCAACCAGGTGACAGGAAGCTTAGCGAGTAAAACATCCTAGTCAGTAAAGGATTGCTGGGATAATGCAACAATCAAGACAGGCTGTTTACTGGCACTTCTACAGCATGTAAATATTAGGAGAGGGTCAGACATAAACAGCAATCTGTATGTTGGCGAAGGAAGGAAAAATCCAATTTGACTATGTTGGCGGCAGATTGGAACGTCAAGTGAAAATGTTATTCAGCTTAACTAGACACTGTCCAGATACAGTACAAGATTCATGCCAGATAAGGGGGGATAAATCCTGATTTCAGTGTTCTGAATCAGGACCAAGCGTGCAGTCAGTACACACATGTGAAGGCAGTATATTACAGCGTAAGATAGAGACAGAGAACAGTGTAGACATTCGGTAAGCAAGGGTATAATTTCCACTGCGGATGTGGGGACATGACCTAATCACTTTTAAGAATATTGTGCCCCCCATATTTCTGCAGCGTCAGTTTGATGTACTCACTAAAACAATTTTATTTGCACCTCTCAGGCTACATACAGGCCTCTGAGTGGTGGGAGGCCTTATTGGCCTGAGTGGAGCCTTTGCAGACACGACCTAGTCCTGAAATAAACGTTGTCAACCTCCTCTGCATATTTCTTCAAGAAAGATTATTTAATCTATATTTTGATATTTAGTTGGCAATGTGTTTCTACAATATGCTCCTAAAAGACGCTAGAGTTTACCATCAACCAAAGATAATGCAATAAGGGGCCGTGCTCTTTTTTGTCAAGGTGTAAATACAACATTATTTATCATCACGCATTTCTGGTCTCTATTAATGAAACTAAATGTGATTTCAGGCCTCTACTGTATACTGTTGCCCTGAGGCAACAGAAAATGTTTTTGAGCCCCACACCCTCCCATTTATAAATGTTAAAGTTTTACTAGTTGTAATATCTGATGACATGTTTCTCATGAATGAAATCGTGAACTGAAGTGGGTACAATGTTGGGAACACATTTTCAGGAAGCAGAGCCACAATGTGCCAGAAAAGGGCAAGATATCTTGTTGGAAACATAATTGAAAGACATATTTTTTTTACATATATTTATATTTAATCTGTGATTTCCACACATTCTCTGGCTTGACAGAATGAGAGTTTTAAAAACACGAGTGACCCATGTTTACGATTAGTGATAGCACAAAGAGCTTTTTGTGAAGTGTAGGATGGAATAAGGAGAAGGAATAGGGGAGAATATAACAAAGACACAAATATATTGCATTTTCTTTCTCATTCTGCTTAATACTTCACATGCAATAGACAGAGTGCAGAAAATGCAGCACTCATCTCTGCTTCGCAAGCAAAGCATCTACAAAATACAAAATTATTACAAAAACAAAAATGGGATGGTATGTATGTTGTACCTCATAGGTCCCCCCCTTACATCTGAAAACAAACCTACACTGTCAAAGTGGGTCTTTTAAGTCTTGACTTGCTGTTTCCTAAGAAACTCAAATATGACTTAATTAGTTAGGTACGATACTGTAATCTATTATGCAGCAGCTGTTAAGTTGTTTTCCTGCTCCAGTCTTTCAGCGAAGCTTGTGTGGAATCAAACAAACAATGGAGTGACTCATTCGCTGACTAAGACCTGCAGCTGTGTGAAGCATAAGCGGTTTTACAAGATTGATTAATTCTAATTCCTTCACCCTGATCCGACTTGCTTTTAACTCAGATTTGACAGCATATTCTTACAATGTTGAATGATATGAAAATGAAAGCTACTGAGGTGTAAGTGTGTGTGTGTGTGTGTGCGTTGCTGTTTGTAAGGCCAGAGGAGGACGTTATGCTTTACACATAGACCATGCCAGAAACTTGTATAGACAGAGCACCGGCCACAATGGGTCCCGTGCCAAGCACTGGGTTTCTCATCAACCTCAACTGACCACACACAAACACAAGTGCACAAACACACAAACAAACACACCGATACAGGGAGACAAAGTGAGAAGGCAATGCAAATATGCACATAAACACCTAAAAATTCAAGCACACAAAAAAGACGCTCAAAAACAGAAACGCACGCGCGCACACATGTGCTAACAAAATGACCTTGTGACTCACATCCCATTACATTACAGCTATGTGAGATTGAGCAGAAGCCGAGCAAATCACTGTCAGAGTGGATCCAAGCTAAACATGTAACCGCATCTCTCTCTCTCTCTCTCTCTCTCTGACCTTCTGGAGAGCCATCTGAAAATAAAACCCCACACAAATACATACACATCCAAATGTCAAAATGATCCAATCTATTCTCCATTTTGCACATACTGATTCAGACAACATGGACCACAAACACCACATTGCTAACAGGAGAGAGCAGGTCGTATTGGGATGAGGGTTGTGAGTGAGAGATGGAAGGAGTTCCCATGTGTGAGAAGTGTATTGGAAATTGGGAGGACAGAGTGAGGCAGGATGAGGAAGAGGGAGTTGTTTGGGGGGCTGATATCCATCCTGTACGTTCCTGGGACAGAGGAGAGGGGCAGGGAGACTGGCCGTACTCCACCTTGACATGCATCCAACTACATCCTGGCTTGGAGATCAGAGTGAAAAATAAGGTGGGAGGCCCACAGGCAATGACTCAGGTCTGAGTGGGCATCCCAACACTTTAGCTAGATTATCTAAACCACCTGATTTGGTGGGAAAACTAAAAGTGAACACACCAAAAATGTTGCAATGAGACGTAATTGTGCAGACAAACTCTGCATGTACAACTACAGCAGGTGCAGTTGGTCAAAGTTGAAACAGGAAGTTGGTATTTTGTTCGTGAGAGACTCTAGACGAACCACTACAACCTGCAAGGAGTTAGTCAAATGCGTCAGTAGGCTACTTTCCGTTAGCCTTGCTAGCTCATCTAGTTTCAGAAGTCAGAAGGTAACCAGTGTATAAATACACAGCTGTCCTTGAAAAATGTCTGCAACTCTGTAAAGCTCAACCAGCCTTTTTTCTTTATTATTTCACTTCTATTTAGCCTTGACAAAGCAGCACCTTATCACTGCGATTCAAATGTAGTCAGTGCTAAAATATTCAAATGTAAAAAAATTATTATAAAAGAAAAAATCAAAATAAAGACTTGAAGAAAGCTAAACATAGCATAAAGAACATTCATGAAAATAACATTTATTTGGAAACCACAATGATCCCTTCAATTTAAGTGACTTTGCTATTTCTGTATTACAGTTATTTTGTCTCCAGTTCTTTGATGCTTGGCAGTAAATGTCTGGCAGTAGAAATATCAGATGATGAAGAAGATGCTGAAAACTAATTCCATCTCCAGTAATCAGTTGCTATTAAAAAGTGTGCATTGTAACATAAAAAAAACCCACAAACATATTAACAACATGCTCACACCCACAGCCAGTCTTGTCTATGTGGCAAGTGTGTGTTTGTTAAAAGTCTACTTTTCGGGGGGTTGGTGTTGAACTTGGCCACAATCCCGCACTGTTTGTAAAAAGACTGCAAGGTCGTGATGTAAAATGGAAAACTATCCAGTGATCTTTCTATTCCCTTTCCCTCTTCCTTCCCCTGGAAAGCTCTGCTCTCTCTCTCTCTCTCTCTCTCTCTCTCTCTCTCTCTCTCTCTTTCTCTCTCTCTCTCTCTCTCTCTTTCTTTTCTGTCCGTCTTCCCGTCTTTCTCTCTCACTTTGAGCAGTCGCAGGCTGCTCTCAGAGGAAGTGATGCAGTCCATCTGGGGTGGTCGTTAACATGCTCAGCGGAGAGCGAGCGTCTGGCAGGGGACACATGAAAACATCTTACGCACTGAATCCACAGCAGAACCCATGGGGTGCGTTATAATGGGGAAAGTCATTGTGGGGGAAAACGTCTGGAAAGACAACAAAGCTGTGGGAAATGTTTCTGAGACAACCACGAGACCACTTTATTTTCTTCTGGTTAGTTTCAGCAATCCGAGTTGGAATTGTTCAGAGGGAAAATCAAATCATTCATAAAGTATCATTTCTTGAATGTCTTTCCTCTGTCTGTGAAAATAAGTGGCTTAGATGTTTACTTGTCTCTCTTTTTCTGACATTCCCCTTGATCCACTGTGACAGATGCGTTCAGCGTGACTTTTGATATGGTAGTGCTACGTCACCGGCCTGCAATAAAACGCCTACCCGTCCCACTGTACCGTTCAAGATCAAGTGACATAATGATGACTGTTTTACACTGACAATTACAGAGTCACACATAATGTCATTCAGCTGACTAAATCTAGTCAGACACTCCAGGAAAGGTGATATATGATGTGGTCATACAACTTAAAGTTTCCTTTAACTCACATGCAGATTTGTGTCTTAAGTGGGGGTTAGCCTACATAATGAGCTCAGTGGTGTGTCATGCTGGGTGCTGGTATCTGCCATGATGAGTGCCATATTGCTTTCAAGGAGAGGTGAGAGCCCATGCTACGCTATAGGTTTTGAGCCCCACCTTGCACATGAAAATACAAACACAAAAAGCACATAAGAATAAAATTTTAAAGGAGAAGTTTGACATTTTGGGAAATATGATTATTCACTTACTTGCCAATGAGAAGACAGATACCACTCTCATGTCTGGTAGGTAAGTATAGCTGGAGCTAGCAGCCAGTTAGCTTAATTTAACACAAGAAATAGTACTAAATTAATAGTCGGCCCATAAGCCCATGTAAAAAAGGCTATGGTTCTTACACTACACAAAAAAAATGATATAACGTGTTAATTAGTCGAGCTTTAGAGGTGCTGGTAGGCAGATTATGTTAGCGTTAGGCTGAGCTAGGCTAGCTGTTTCCTCGTATTTCCAATTTAATGCTAAGCTAAACTAACCAGCTTCTCATGTAACTCTTGGCAGGAAAGCAAATAAGTGTAATTCCCAAAATGTTAAACTATTCCTTAAATGTTTTTAAGTTTGTTAATAGCTATATGTATCTTTATGTTAATATGTGGGATTTTTTTCTCTTTTCTTGTTTATATGTTTTATTCTTTCCTTATCTGAAATTTGTGGAATGAAGAAAATTTTGTGACATTTCTTCATAGCCATTTACTGTATATGCAAGCTACTTTTTCTGAAACGCACTACATACACATGAACTGCGTAAAGAAGCTAAAACAATTACACATAAAGCCTCTTGTATGTTCTTACATGAGTGTGCGGTAGGTAAAAGAAGGGTAAATGATGCAAATTAAAATGTAAAACAGGCTGGACTATCTATTTATATGGGCTAAAGCAGCTGTAACTGCTAGCTAAGTGATTCATTAAAACCTCCATAGGAACTGCACTTTCCTAGCCCAGGGGAGTGCAGTAAATGTAACATAAGCAAGTGTGTGTATGCACGCCCGCATCAACACATTCCCCCACACACACATTCTCATTCCACAGGAGACGCATTTGGAGGTGTACAAATTAACCTCAAACTATCATTAGTCACAAACAGCACATTTGCACTGTGCTACAGAGAGCACTTGCTGATTAATTTGTTCCTTCCGTCAGAGTAAAATATATAGGTAAACACTAAAGAGCGAGGTTGTGCGCGGCAGAGCTGGTGGAACAAGAAGAATCATCCTCCATACTGTGTACTCCCTGAGGAAGCTGGTCGAGGCCAACGTTAATGGGCCAAGTTATCAGTGTCTACTCAAGGCTCACACTGCTACTACTTAGGATGGCAAGAGGCATGCAATAACTTTCTGTAAATATGTAGTGAACACACACACACTAGCAACACACCAGTGACACACGCGTGGGGTAGCGAGATTCTTGAGTTTCGATAGGGGGCTGGAACATTGTTAGGTCAAATCCCTGGACCAGGTGCCGGACTGGATTAACCCGCAAGGAAGCCCCTGGGGCTTCAATATTCTTGGTCTGAATAATCTGACCCTACACGAACACGCACTTTCTGCCACCGGTTGGATTATTTCATGTCAGAGATTTCTGTATTTTGTGCCATCTGAGTTGCCTGTTTTTCTTTGTTGCTAATTCAGCCTTGACCAGGTGGGGATAGTACAGGTGGAGAACAAGCACAAACACATGTGCACCCTCTCACACACACACCCGGTTTCATCGCAGTTCAGTAATCTCCTTACAAACCTCTGAGCTGCGCTGTCTTTGCAGCGCGGCCAGCCATGGCCAAACACACCAAGACAAGGAAGGGGTGGGGGGGATTTGTGCAGGGGGAGAGTGCAGATGGATTTCCATTTAAATATGTCTCACTCACAGGATTTGGCAGGTTGTTCCCATGGCAACAGTGGCCCATCTTCAGTTTGTGCGTGTCCGTGTGCTTGTGTATGTCTTATTGTATGTGTGTGTGAGTTGTGACCTCTTAGCTTGACACCTTTAGCCAGTTAGTTTCGCTGCAGAGGCTGGGGCCGACCAGCCGTTCTCATTTAAGAGGAGCTCTCTTCCCCGACATTAAACATTACTTCTACTCTGCTGAGTTCTGAGGTCTTCTCTGAAATACTTACAACACTGCAGTTACAGCAAGTTCTTATTGCTTTCAAATTCTGACTTTACCTGAGAAAAATGTCGGATTTGAAAGGTGAATCTGGTATCAGATCATGAATTAGAACTGACAAGCATGAATAAATGCTGTATAGGTAGATAGTGAACAAAGATACTATTGAATACATAGGATTAATACATGGATGGATGACGGATGCACAGAAATATGTAACTTTTAAAAATCTTTGGATACCTATTGACACCTTGTGTATGGAATTCATAATGAATGCCAATATCACATAATAAAATAATAAAAGATGTAATTGTCATCATATGTGACATGATTAGGATGTTGCACATATGTGTTTACTTTTTTATATAAAAGAATATTAATAACAACATATCAATTGGGTTTGTTTTTGGGTAATTACACCTGTGCAGGTAAAACAATTTGAAAGTGTAATTTGTTTGTGTGCCACAAACAAATTACTTTTCCTTTTCAGTTGTGGTTAAATATCACTGCTCATGCAAACCAATTGGTATCAGGCTCATACAAAGTCTTGAAAGATTGGAAAATGCTTAATTCTAATCGTAATGTTTTCAAGGTTAGGAATATTTTTGCATTTGAGTAAACTCCTTGAATAATGCTTGATTTTCAAGATAATCTCATGTTTCATCATCTACACAATCACTCGTGTGACTTTTTAACCTTTAATATCTGAAATAAAATGATCCCATCTTCATGTTTGTTTGTTTGTCTCCTGGCATTTATAGTAACAATTTGGATGCGATGATAAAGGCTTTGAGAGTCTGCAAAGTCTGCTTGATTTTTACTCTGTAAAAGCTGTAAAACATTCTGTGGTAAACCACAGCAAATGCTTCGATTAGCAAATGTAAATGCTCTGATAAATTGGCCATAGGGTAAATCTCCATCTCATTACATTAGTTGGAAATAGAAAGTTGCAGAATTAACAGTTACATATTTAGCACTATTTGATCTTTCCCTGACCTGAACCAAGTAGATTTTGTGCCTAAACCTAATTAACCAAAGTAATGGCAGATCAGAAAACATTAATAGGAGTCATTAAGTAATGGTCAAATGCATTTTGGAAGGTTATGTCATCCCGCCGACTGAAGCATTAGAGCAGAATACATGCTCTGATTCAGAAGACAACACGCTCCATGTTTTATTGAAATATGCATGCTTTTCCCATTATCATTAATCTAATGTGGAAAAAATGAAGACATACTGTATATCTAAAGCAAGCAAAAATCTGTAATGTGATCACGCTACATGCTTCATCTGAATTTGATGAAAAGTATTTTCATATTTGGAGCAGATTACACACATTCCTAGAATAACAAGCCGATCTACCAGATGCCGGAGCATGTAACAGAAATTGACCTTTCTTATTCACAAGCCCTACTGAAAAGACTAAACCAGCCATGTGCTGATTGATTTGGCCCTGACGCCTCTGAAACCCATGGCTGCAAAATCATGAGACACTGCAACGAGGGCAGGCGGGAGGGACGGGGGAGAGAGACTTTGAGATAAAGGCACTGAAATGGAGGCTGCGTGCACAAGCTAAATGGATTACTTCCCCTCAAATTGAGAGATCATTGTGTGTCAGGAAACTGGGACCCCATGCTGGCTTTCGGGCCAGGGGGTACATTGAGGGCTGGGGCGCAGGCGAGTGCTTGGGTTCACTGATTTGCAGACGGAGCAGGGAGACAGAAGGAGCAGGATCTGACAGACTGCAGGAAGGCGGAGCTGGGAGGGAGCAGCCTGACAGAATATCTCAAACATAGGAGAAGCTCATAGAGCCGGCGCTGATTGAAAAATCCACAGATCCCACCCCTGCTGCGCGGGTGCAGCTGTGGTGGTGCATGTCAAAAGACTGGCGAGGAATTGGGGTGGGATGGGGTGAGGTTAGGTGTCAAAGGGAATGTGAGATGAATGTGTATGTGTGTGTGTGTGTGCCTGCATGAGCTCACAGAGCCAGCACAACGAAGCAGTGCGGCAGACAATTATTTCAGTTTCAGTAACTACATTAGCTTTAGATTTGAAAAATAAGTTGTGACTTTGGCTATCACGGCCTCTATATGTCAAGCTGCAGCTAAATGATCCAAACATACACCCTGTCCTCCTGCTCCTTAACTTCTCTCCTCACCCTCTCTCATTATGCTCAAAGGAGTTTACTCTCTCGTGGTGGAAGGATTCCCACTGTTTTATCAGCAGCAGCATCACTCAGCGGCGACAAAACAAAGCTCTCAGCAAAAATACCCAACACTGTATGAGAAGCATATGTCATTTCTTAACTGTGAGATGAATGACATTTTAATCACTGGTTTACACTATGCTGCTGGTGGATTCCAACATTTCCTTTATCTAGCCATGTAATGACTGTATTAAACAATACATACTTTTATATTGATCCATTCTCGCAGCCTCCTTACACTGAATTCCGGTGTATTAGAACAAATAGTAAAAAACTATTAATTACTCACAAAGCACTACATGGCTGTGCCCAGTCATACAGAGATGACATTTGGTTCATTTACTCCACAAAACGACCTGCTTCAAAAGCTGCGTTTCCACCCAAAGTACCCAGAACCTTTAGTCCCAGGAAGTACTTTTCAAGGAACTATAAAGGTTCCTTCACCCCGTTGTTTGTCTTTATTTCCACTCGCTGACGTATGAATTTATAAATATATATATAACCCCAAGGAAAAACATGCAAGAAGAACCGACTGCTCTCCTGCCCTGTCCCTGACAAGACAGGGCAGAGCACTTGGACTCGGTCCCCGGTCGCCGTATCAAGGCTGACCACTGCTCCAGGCCGTCCTCAGGAGGAAGGACAGCAGGGATGGGTTAAAGGCAGGAGTCGAATTCCTCCGTGGGACGCAATCTGCATGTGTGTGTATCCTTCACGTGTGTATGTGTGTTTCACGTATGGCAATAAAAAGACCTCAGGGTCTGTATTTTTTCGTGCGACTAAGCAACCACGATGCGGCCATAAAGCAACACAGATAATGTGACACTACAACAACAGTAAGCATGGAGGAGCTCAGTAATGCTCAGTAAGGCCTAGACCTTATCGCCAGGCCATCTGGCGTTTGCTTTCTTCTGTAACTCCACTGTGTCGAAGCACAGTGAACAAAAGACAAACTGGTTTGCTGCTGCAGATTTTTAAAAATGGTGGCTGAAATAAAATTGACAAGTTCAGCACACCAAGCACCACCCCCAAAGTTCCTGTACTTTTGGAAAGCACAATACCCTGAGCAGGCACTTTTTTGGGGGTAAAATAACATGGGACTTAATTTAGACCTTTATTTAGTTCCTGTAGTTCCTAGTCTCTAGCTCTTCCACAGAGCATTTTGTACCCAAAGTTCAAGAACAAGTTTAATCAAATCAAGTTCTATATATTTATACGGTACCTTAGAATCAGTGTTGGGCAAAATACGTGAAAAATAAAACGAATTACTTATTTACTTATTTATTTATTTATTTATTTATTAATTATTAATTGCATATTACTGGTTTAAAAAATAATTACATTACAGCTGGGAGATATTCAAGGCCATCACTAGCTAGCTTAACATTAGCCCTGCTGACTGCTCGCAGCACTCCAGAAGTCCTAATGGTGAAGCTGTGGGGTTCAAATCTCCCAGCCACTGCGCCAAGCTTTGCTGCAGCTGAGTCTCTCCTCTGAAAGCACAGCAACAAAATTAATAAATTAACCCTCCATTACACTCTTGATAAAACAGAAAAATGGACTCACGCGGTACAAAGTAATGTGTTACTGCCCAACACAGAGTAGATGTCTCTGCACTTTTGCATCCACACAGTGTACAATGCGATATGGGCTGATTGACAGCTGTGAGCATTGTGGAAACAATAGGGCTCCAGATAAACTGTGTATGTCCTCAGGGGCCACAGGGTCAGATTGAGGGCCACCTGTGCGGGCTGCCATTTTAGTGCTTAGCCCCAACGCACACATGCACATGCAGCGGAGCTGAATGACATGGTTCTCTTCCTCCCTGGAATGGCAGCAGACAGCGGTAAATTAAAAAGATCTTTTCCTAATAATTAGCCCCTCGACGGGGGCGACCTTTGTGCCTCCCTCAGCAGGAGAAGCACACAGGTAATTAATGCCCCCCAACCCCACCCTCTTCTCCTCATCATGACACACACACACACACCCTGCCCTGTGGGACGAGGGCTGCACGGGCCAATGGGCCCCCTCAGAAAATGATACCCTGTCCTCCATGCCCCCTTCAGGGCATCGTGCCTGTGCATCCATGGGCAATGGCAGGGAAACAGCGTGTATGTGTGTGTGTACTTTGTGTGTTGTGTTTGAGTGAGGAAAACACAGATATTACTTGCATGAGGGGGCTATTTTAGAAATGACTGTGGTTTGGAAAGGAGAACAGAGTGTCTGCTACTACTGAGTGTGTTTTTGTGAGAGTGAGTGCGTGGGTGTGTATTTGTGTGCGGGCATTTGTGTCTGTTCATGCATGCATCCATATGTGTTGTGTATGTGTGTAGAATTTGTCTTTGTGTATGCTCAAGCAAATCTATTCGAGCATGATTCCATATGGGCTGTGTCTGAGTCTATATGTTTTGTGAGTGTGTGTGTGTGTGTGTGTGTGTATAATGGTGGGTTTTAGGCCGTCAGAATAGCTGTGTAATGGTGCGTGGTCCCTTTTGATAAGTCTTACAGTTGTGACTGCGGCCCCGTCCTCTTATCTCCAGAGGACAATGTTGCACTCAGAGCAGCTGCCGCCACAAGCACAACACACTCCACCTCACACACTCCCGCCGCTTCACAGGCTCCCATTCATCTCCACACTCTCAGAATCACACAGGCACACAGGCACACACACACACACACACACACTCACGCAAACACACACACAGATTATTACAAGCAGAGAAAAGTGCACACACGCTCACATAAAGTATTACACAGTCCAGTGCGCCTATGCAACAAATGCACACGTGCACTCCATCACAGAACACACACATCTTCACAGTCTAAACAACTTAGTTCTTATCTGTCCAACTCTTTCTGACTTCAAATTACTGCGTCATTATCTAGCACTCACCTCCTTAAACGGTAATAATTGATCAAATGAGATTGATTAAGCATGCTATTAGTGCAGGATAATTGGCTTGATAATGAGCAGATTGCCAGCTAATTGCTGAACCGATAATAAGCCTGAAATTTGCCTCAGGCGAAACAGTGAAATAGCAGATCTGCACTCTGTGGAAACTGTCAAACTACAGGAAAATGTGGCCAGATATTTGCTATAGATTCCCCCTTTGCCTTCCAATCACCCAGCTGAGAATGGACATTTACTGGTGAGTCACACTTATATGCATTAGCAAAGAGCAAGAATGAAAAGAGATATGTACCAAACATGTTCAATCACATCAGGAAGTATTCAGAAGTAGTTCACTTCACTGACTGCATGCATTTTCTTTGTCCAGGTAATTTTTAAAGGTTGCTCTATGGAACATAACTGGCAAATTTCCTTCTCTTAGATGTCAACATGGAACTCACTGTGTTGTCAACTCTTTGGGAATACTGTCAACTGTATTAAGTATCCATCAACATCACTGTCTGACCCCTGCAGTGTTCATATGGACATCAGCATTGGTGAAAACACTATGAGGCCCCCATCAGCAGGGGTGCAGACACAGAGGGCTCTGACAAATAAATGCATGGGTGGATATGTATAATAAATGCATGGGTGGATATATATTTCACCAAAAGTTTAACGTTGCCCAACCTTTGCTGCACTGCAATGTGGCGTCACCTAGCAAGGCACTGCAGTGGCCAATCAAGTAGGTGATTCTCACATTCCTGGTAGATTACTTTGTAACACTGCATTTCTACTGTTTACCTCACAATTGTTTCAAAGAAACATTAAATAATTTCCACTGTGATTACTTTCCAGCCCCCCCCCCCCACAAAGCAATTTGCAAATGGTGCCAGCATTCACAAATAATTTTCACTCGCAAACTACAGATAAGCTTGTGAGTCTTACAATCCTCTCGTCAGCTCGTCCATGGGTCCCAAGTTTGGTGTTTCTTATGATTAATGAAACGTGTCAAAATGAATGTGAAGAGTGAAAAATATCTTGTGTTGCAAGTCGCAGCTTGCATGTTGCAAATTTCGCGAAACGGGCCCCGGAGTTGTAAAGTCCCATCTCGTTGTAAGCCACTGTGCAGTATTTTTGGCATCTGATAAGCCTTCAAAGTCATGGATCTATTACTCAAACCGGCCTTCCTTGATTGTGTCGTATCATGTCATGTCATGCCTGTTGCAACATCCCACACCAACGTAGCCCTTGTGCTTTTTATACACCGGACTGTTATTGTTCTGAACACCTGGTAAGGCTGCTTTCAGATACTAGCACATAAAAAAGACAGGACATGGGTGCTACATCTACTGCTAACTTTACGTTTAGCAAGACAATGGAGAAAATGAAAAAATCCTGCCTCAGCCTGCCAGGAGGATATACCAACATGCAGTGTTATGGCATGTTGTAAGCTTTTAAACTCATGGATGTACTTCTCAAAATTGACTCGTTGGTTTTTACTGCATTTCATCTTCTCATCGATACCAGTAGCAACAAGTAAAATGTAGCGCAAGTGTTTCCCCTAAACTGATAATCACTTTGATCCCAAAAAATTAAGTATGTAAATGTGTTTAGACATTTTGGTGGCACTTTGCCTTAGCTTAGGGTTTAGTGAATTAATGTCAACGCAGCTCATCTTTTTTTCCCCCCCACTTCCTTCCTCACCATCTTTCTTTCTCGCCCTGTCCATTGGACATGTCTTTCAGTATCCCTGTCAATACTCTGTCCATCAATGGCCCTCTGTCCTCTGGCCTGGGCCTCTGTTTGCCTAAGGGCTTCCCCCTTGCTCCGTTCAGCCTCCCTTTGTGTGGGTGAATCACAGGGAAAGAAAGCAAAGATGACAGGGGGGGGGGGGGGGGGCGAACAGAAGGAGAGTTTTGGTAAACAGTAGCCTGTCACAGCTCAGCGGGAGATGCTATAGTCGCTGCCTCCTCTGCTGCCACCAGGGAGATTTCTAATCGCTGGGGTGTCTTAAAGAGCCAATTAGACAAAGGAGGGTTTTGTGTCATCTCTGCAGAGCACGTTGGACATTAACAAACAACTGTGTGTGAGAACTCAGTGATATTTGGGGTGGCTGAGAGAGGGTCTCTTATGGTCAAGAGTTGTCTGATTGATGCCTTCTTGTGTACTGTACTGACAGATGGGCTGGGTAGTCTCGACAAGCCTGCTGAGAGGAGTTTGGGTAGGAGTCACCTATAGAAAGTGTCTGAATATTTCAGGCTTGAGGGCATGCTGAGCTGTGTTTTGGTATCAAGTGGGCAGCAGGAAAAGCTATGTGAACTCGCACAGCCTTCATCCAGCTTTATTAGCCATGGCATTTCCAAGTCGCTAAGAAAATAGGTCACTTAGAAGAGGTTTTTTTCCCCCAAGTTTATCCAACTTAATACAGGATAATATGAGGTTGGAGATGCTCAGAGCTCATCAGCGCACACAGTAAGAGGAAGAGGATGTCAGATGTCCTACTCTGGATTCCAGGCGTGTTCCCAGACACCAGGCCACTGTGGCCGATGCAAGTCTCTGCTGTCATTAACCTACATCGCTCTAAATTACCTCCTATTCCCAATGAGGGGAGAAAGAGAAGAGCGTGGGGGTGCAGCAGAAAGAAAGAACAAAGGAAGGAAACAGAGGACAAAGGAGGAGTGAAAAGCGGTAGAAGAAGTATTGTTGGCAGGAAACCCAGGAGGTGGAGGCAGGAGAACGGACCCCAGGATAGATGAGGACAGTGATGGAAGCTGACAGGGAAGAAAAAAAAAAAGGAATGGATGAGAGATGTAAGGCCTAAGCCATTAGGAGATGAAACCCCAGCATAAAACTTTGTCATATTTTGTCACCAGATCCCACATTAAATGTGAAAACTGTGATTTATTAGTGTTTTGTTTTCAGCATGAAGATGTTATTCATTGGACTGTAAATACTGCGGTTGCCTGTCTGTGTCATTTTCACGACATTTGGGAGTTCTGGCTTTTAATTAAAATGCTGGAGAGGGAGACGGCGTGTCCTTGTGCGTTTCCTTTCTTGTGTGACTGTACGTGTGCACATAGCCACGTATGAGTGTGTGTTCTTTGTTGTGTAAAATAACGTGGTGTTCCATGGGCCTCCACGCTCAAGCTGTGCACAGTGTCGCCACTGTGGTTGCACATTGCAAAGAGAGAACAAGAGACAGACAGATAGAGTTAACCAGACTGAAAAGAAAAACACACTCACACACTCCACTGCCTCAATTACCAAGCAGAAAAGAGCAAAAATTATTATTGAATTCCAAGACAATTGCAACGGAGGCAAACAGTAATAAGTAATGGGCATGTTGTGCAAATTGATTGTGGGGAAGAAATGGCCATGAAATTGAAAAACAACAGTAATCAGAGAACACAAAAAGCTGAAACAAAAGGAGGCCTGGTAAAAGGCAAAGAAAGGAGAGGGAAGGTGGAGATAGTCGCGGGGCAGAGTGACGTGACTGGCAGCTATTGACAAGATGATTGGCAGGCAATGAATGGCCTCATACACCTGAAGCTTCAGGGCAAGTGGGCGTGGATGAGAGCATCTCAGGTGACACTGCAAAGTGGGAGAGGAAGATCCTAAACATGATACAAGTCACGCAGGTACTGACCACACATGAGAGGTCACAAATGCTCACACACTCCGGTCTACTCATGCATGTAGACCCCTCCCCCACACACACACACACAGACACACTCCACTCACAATGATGCTGTGTTCAGGGTGGTGCTGAAATGATTCATTGATTAGTCAGTCGACCGAAATTGAATCAACAACTTTTTTTAATGATTTCATTAAACAATTAACCTTCAAATTACCACTTTTTAGTTTCTATCTGAAATACTGGTTCCCTCTTTCTTTCCTCCCTGTAAGCCTTTGGCTTTTCCTCATTACAGGAATATCTTTATTTATGGAATGTAGACACACTGATATGATGTGGAATGTCTGTACTAAACTTGTATTCAACTGAGATGTCTGCGGGTCACTTTGACCCAGATGATTTCATGTACGTACATAGTTGCACATACAAAGAATAAAAATGTGTCTTTGGTATATATTATTGGCATGACTGGTGGCTGAAAGTTGCACGTGCACAAATATCCACGGGGAGGTTGTTCAGAGACGTTGGCTTATTTCTTTTATAGGCATACATTGTACACTGTGCAACATGTAAACTGATTTTTGTTCTTCTCTGTTTCGAATGTGCCTCCCGACAGTTGTGGGATCAAGCAATCAGCTTGCCACATGACTTGTTGTTGAGATTTGGGTGTGTGCGTTGCTCCTCTGTGAGCCTCTGTTGCCTATGGCTACCCAAAACTACCTTCTCTGTGTATGATTGCATGGGCATTTTATGCGTCTCTTTGCAGAAGCACAATTCCAGTTTGACAGTGCAGATGATGTCCCAGCTTGATCTTTATTGGCCAAGCTGGGATACCAGACCTGCAGTCAATCAACAAGAAAACAAACAAGTGGATTCAGGTGGTGGCAAGAAGTGGAAGAGATGATCTGCTTCCTAAACAACACAGTAAAAGCAGCACCATGTGTGTACAGGGCAGGAAATACATGAGCAGGAAGCAAACACAACATGTGGAGAATAATGAAACTCAGTTCAATTTTATTTATATAGCGCTATATCATAACAGAGTTATCTCATAGCACTTGTTAATATAGAGCTAGTCTAAACCAACTCTATAAACGAGGTGCAACCTAGTGGCGTTGAATGGACCGAAACATAATGTCCCAGAGGTGTTCTATTGGTTTTAGATCAGGCGAGCGTGGGGGCCAGTCAATGGTATCAGTTCCTTCATCCTCCAGGAACTGCCTACATACTCTCGCCACATGAGGCCGGGCATTGTTGTGCACCAGGAAGAACCCAGTACCCACTGGGTCCAAGGACTTCATCCCAATACCTAATGGCAGTCAGGGTGCCGTTGTCTAGCCTGTGCATCCCTCCATGCAGGGACGGCTGGTATCAATGGGCTAGCAGGGCTCAGCCCTCCCTGTCCTTTACAATAAATATAATAAAATAATTGTAAAAAATCTTAAAACAGATCGTCTTCAATTTTGGTGGGA